>JAHDVE020009692.1:0-46786 GCA_022606495.2 Halesus radiatus | reverse complement strand
CCTTCTTGCCTTCGACGAACTGACCCACATATTTATTCCCGTCCGGCCATACCTCCGTTCCGAAGCCATGCATAACATCGTCTTTCCATTCTCCATCATATTTTGAACCGTTGACTTCGGTAAAGATCCCTTTTCCATTCGGCTTATCATCCTTCCATTCGCCAACATATGTGTTGCCATTCGCATGCTTGAATGTTCCTTTTCCCTGGGCCTGATTTATCACCCAATCGCCCTCGTATTTCGATCCATCGGGCCAGACCTGAACACCATAGCCATGTCGCATTTCTCCTTTCCACTCCCCTGTGTACACGAATCCATCGTCAAAGTTATGTGGTGGTCTTTTTTCTATTTTTGTCGAGGACTCAAGTGAAGCCTAATCCGTCTGTAAGGCTTATTTTTGGAAGCGGACAGTGCCTGAGTTGCGAGCTTTGGAGTTGATAACCTTATGTATATCATTCAGTTATTGACTTGATGTTAGGGATCTAAAATATATAATACAAAATTAATAGATAAAGTTTTATTTTTATTTGAATTTACGCAATAGGAAATTGATTCTTCTAAGCGATACTCATCGAGAAACGTTCTGCTTTTGGCGGGAGAGGTTGGCAGCAAGTCTCAAATACGTTATTACCCATTGTCTAATTATATTCAAAGTTATTCGAAACTTAATTTTTAGATTGATAAAACTATTTTTTTTTTTTTTCTTAATATTCTTTAAAATGAATATTTATATTGTTTGATATTTTTTTTGTTTTTCTATTTCTATTTCTTCTCTTTTTTAGATGTAAAAACCTCATATATGTTTAATAAAAAAAACGTATATAAAATATTATATGAACATATTTTTCGAAGATAAAAAAAATACATTTCAAGATTCGAAAAAAAAAAAATATCACAAATAATAAATAGAAGAAAGTTTCCTAATTTTTTTGTTCTTTCTTCCATACGATCTTAAGCTTATCGATCTACGAGGTCTATAAGATTTATCTCGTAAATACATAGATCGATACAGATTAACAAATATTTTTTACATAAAAATAACTCCATATATTTGCCTTATGGATATAAACTAATGAATTTGTGAATAAAATCAGAGAACATGAGAAATGACTAAAAAAAAAATGTTTTTTTTTTAGTGGTCATAACTTTTATCTCCATATTAAAAAAGAGTAATTCAATTACAATAATGAATATCTTTATATGTTTAGGCGAAGTCATTCTCGAAGGAGTTTAGATAAAAATTGAAGAATACAATATATAAAATATTTATTGTTTAAATCAATAAAAAAAAATGAATTAACATTTTTTTAAATTCACTTCATACATATTTGTATCTACATTTATCAATTATTACTAGTACCAGCAATCATTGTGTCTCATAAATTTAAAAAACTAATTGGTATCATCAGTAAAAAAAGAAATATACTTACCACTATTATAATCACAATCAATATATATATATTTTTTAATAACAATATTTTTATCTCAATGGGAAATCAGTCGCACAAACCTTCATTCAGTATTCAAAAATAGATTATAACCCTTTATTCTCATCATACCTTTAAAAAATATCATTAGATCCGAACACTGACAACACAACCAATAACAATAGTTCAAACTCCAAGTTCGATCAATACATTAAATAAGCTTTCAGAAAAGCCTCCTCCAATGGCCAGCTGACGAAGGACAAGTTTAATCAAACATTAGCGGTTCTCGAAGGACTCAATTTCAAGAGACTCAGAGATACCCCTCTCGCAGAAAGGTTATTTTTTCTGTTCGACAAAGTAAATAAAAAAAGCAATTCATTTCAATAATAAAACACATATTAATTGTACAACAACTATATATAATGAATAATATTTAGAATCGAGTTGGAGCCATTTCAGAAGACGAATTTAGCAAAGGCCTGAGCGACATTATTAACGATAAGAACAATGCAGTTATTTATTCATTTAGAGCTTATGATGCTGACGGCGATAATAAAGTGTCCAAACGAGAATTCAGCCACTTCATCGAAGAGTCTTGGAAAGCAGCGTTTAGGATTTTGGGAGAAGGCGTGGAAAAGAATAGAATCGAAGGGTTGACGATGGTGGATATCACTACCTGGTCGGTGAACAAGATCAGCCAGCTGAATGAGCAAACCGACAAGATATTTAAAGGATTAGACTGGCAGCAAACAGGGTTCCTCGACTATGCAACATTTCGGGAATGGGTGATAAACAGCCCATTCGTATCGATCAAGGCTGAGCTGAACGGAACTGAAGTAGAAGTGCCAATTAACCTTTTTCGAATAATAAAATGATTGAAAAAAACAATTATATTTAATTATATGGCAATTGATTATCTATATGTGACAAATTTCTTGAATATAGACTCTTAAAATGCACTCCTCATGCCTTTCTATTTTTTTTTATGTTAATATTTTCGGAAAGAGTAAATATTTTTTTTCAATGTTATAAGTGAAGTCGTGATTAGGAACTGTAGATAATATGATTTTTCTACTGAAGATGTAGATATGTATATTTTTCTGAGCTTGATTGATGATAATAGGCAAATGAGATTTGCCAATATTAAAGAGCCACACAAAATGAGTTTTATTAAAATATTTTTTTTAAATTATGCTATATAAAATACATCAATTAATGTATAAATATTTTTCTGAAATATTCGTTATTTTGTCTGTTTACAATAACAACCCTATATCTTTCGTATTTTAATATTTCTACTTAATCTATTGGCTTGTTTAATTACATATATCAGATATATCTAAGGTAAAAAAAAAAGAGAGTTTTTTTATTTTTATTTAGGTAGGCAAAGCAACACAAATGATTTGACTTTATTTTAAAAAAATCAAGACTATGTATGTATGTATGTCACTCACTATTGTAGGGTTCGCTTCAATTTCTCGACTGGAAAGTTATCTGCTTTCAAATCAGCAACGATCTAGTTGTAAAGGCACTCGGGCATCACGGGCTCCCTGTAGAGGATCCAGAGGTATTGGTATTTTGGACCCGAAACTACCACGTATGAATAATCATCAGCAAGACGCACAATCCAGTAATTAGCTGCAGGAGCCTAGATAGGACCAAATCGGACTTTGAGCTTCGCATTCGTGCTGTCTTCGGGAACAGCCTCCCCAACAGCTTCAACATTCTTGCCATCACGGACACATCGGTTGACAACCTTGACCGAACCATTGTCGTTGAAGCTATAAGTGGCGACGGTCTTGTCGCAGTTGACCTGAAAATAGGTCGGAATGGAAGCTTGCTAGTACCACGAACCCATGTATTTTGTGAGGTCGACACTAGGGACTGTAATAGGATTTTAGGGGGCTTAATAGAGTTGATGGTAGCAAACTGTAGCAAGAGTAACAGTTGTGAGAAAAGTAAGCAAACGGGAAGGTGACATCAATAATTTTTTTAATAATTGTATTAAATTTGATAAAAATGAGATAATTTATTATTACCTTATAGTTTTTTATATAGACTACGCTATAGAGGCAAATGATCAGAAATATAGTTCAGATATATAAAAATTACTGAAATTAATTGCAGCCGGAGATACATCTTAAATATTAATATTCATAGCTTTGACCTGAGCAGACCCATAGAACTGAAAAAATCAAGAAATGTCATAAACTTCGAATTGGAGGCAATTATCCACAAGTATAAATTTAAAGAAAGTAATAACAGAAAATCAAGTATGTTAATTATTTTCTGGTGTTCACGAATGAATATCTATATTTATATATATAGATGTACACACACAGATAACATGAAATATGCATTAAATTTAGGAGTTATTTAATATATATTTTTTTTTAAAATTATATCCAGTTAATAATATTTTTTTAAAGTACATATAACTTTTATGGAAAATAGTGTTAATATTATCAAAATTAGCTTTAATTATCTATGATTGGATATTTCATTGAATAATACGTAAAAATAGATATTATTTATTACTTTAATAACCAAAAAATAATAACCTATAGATACAAAAAATAGTGAAAGTATTAAAAAAAGGATATGACAGACCCACTTAGACAAATCTAATAGGTAAACTAAAATTCAACAGCGATTTGACAATCATAATAACAACTTCGAAATATGTTTACTCGATTTAACTATATATATATATCAACATAATCATTTCGTAGATCTATAAATCTGTTGATTTGCTCCTCCAAGGATATGATACCTAAGAGAACCAGAAGAGCACAGAGAACGAAATCGCAAAAAACTTGAAAAAGGTATCCGACATCACCAAGTCGATGATTAGTTCCAAAGATAAATCCATCGTCGACGCATGCAATCGGCAAGCCATCTAGGTACAAAAAATAATATTCAATAATAACAAAAAAATCAATAAAAATATAATAAAGAAATAAGTGCAAGTAAAATACATCTTAGAAATGAAAAAGGGAGTCAACACTCCCGAGACGAGAGCCATTTATCTAGCAAAGTAAAACATTTCTTAATTCGCATACATCTATATGGATTTTTTTACATTCTACAATGCTAATGTTTTGACTATAACAAGTTTAGAATGAAGAATAAGATAAAGTAAATTAATTAAAAAATATAAGGGTTTGCAAAAAGCGTAAAAAAAACAATAATAAATACTAAAATATGTCAATTCTAAAATGATATTCCAATTTGAAAACAAACAAAATGAATTAGGTGAAAGATAAGAAAAAGAAAAGCAACAACTATGAAAGCAATATCGAATTCCTCAAGTATCAGCTTCAACAGCTACAAAAACTGACGGACCTCGTCGAGCAGGGAAAGATGTACACCATAGAGAGTATGGATCGGCTCTGCAACAACTATCTCGAGGATATTTTCAACAGTTATTCAGATATAGCTTTTAAATACGATATCGACCTCCTATACAACTCCATGTTCATCCTCGCCAGCCTCAAAGATACAGAGATACTCGGATAAACTCGCTCTCCCAAAAAGGTAGACAAGGGCTCGAAAAAAGAGAACGCAAGTGCTGCCAATCCATTGTCTCCTAGTAAACGTGGAGGGCGGGACTTCAACCAGATGATGCAGCTGTCTTTCGATAACCTGCCGAAGTGGAATGACTATCGGCCTAGTGACGAACTCAAATAAAAACTCGAGAAGAAGAAGAAAAAGAAAGGATTGTTTCCCGAGTACAAAATGATCGATTTGTCAATAATCAAAGCCATGACTAGCGAGAACCTATTTTTCATCTTTTATTACCAGAAAGGAGCGGCAGAACAGTATTTTGCAGCCATGGAACTAAAAAATAGGAACTGGAGGTACCATATCCGTTTTTTCAATTGGTTCAAGCGATATGATGCACCGAGCATTGAGACGCCCGAGTATGAGAAGGGGAAGTACCTATACTTTGAGTTCGATAAATCTTGGGAAAACAAGAAAAAGAGTGAATTTGTGATCAAGCATCATTATCTTTAAGATTAAATTTGACAAAACTATATCAAACTTTTGGAAATTTAATATTTAAAAAAGTGGATATACATTAAAGAGTAAATTTAGTAATCATTAAAATATTATGTATTGTGTTTTTTTATATCTAAAAAAAGATATATGTATGTGTATAAGAATATTAAACGAAGGTAACCATCAAATCATTATGATAGGATTTATTCTATCACTTCAACAAAATGCTCCCGATGCTGAACACCGACTGACGTGGCAAATGCGAATTCATAATTTGGTAGTTACTCTCCAAAATCAGCTATTTGGTTCGTAGGAATGGTTGTTCCGACTACTCTCTCTCCTCGATGCCGTTTACAATTGAAGCCTCGTCATCTTCCATCCCCATCTCATCTTATTCTTCTTCGTCTTCTTCTTATTCCGCTTCATCCTTGGCTTCGTATCTGTTCCTATTCAGCTGTTTCTTTCGGTTTTTGTTATGACTATTTTGTTTAGATTTCATGTTCTACACATTTCTTTCGGTAACAAGCACCTCAAGCAGAGGTTGATCAGGGTTCTCATCTTCTGAAAGGGTCTTTGCCATCACTGCATTCTCAGTATTTAGAGTATTCAGAGTGCTTGCTTGCTGTTGATGATTATTAGTATTTTTTTATTTTTCTGCTTCGCATTGTTTTGGATTCTTTGTTCGCTTGGGGTTTGAGTGTTTTTTGGATCTGTTTCTTTTGGTCGAGGTAGCTTATTGGTTTTAGGCTCTTGTCTTCTTCCTTTCTGCTTTGCGCCTGATCAGATGAATTTATTAGCCACTATAATTGGTATAAAGATGATTAAAATATTATTAGTAAATGATATCTACATATATTGCGTAATATATATGAAATCTATAAAATAGATCAGATCGAAAAGATCAGAGGGGTTTTTAAAAATAAAAAGGTATACAGATTTGATATAAATTATTACATATCATATATGCATAAAGATATATGTAAATATTTTGTTTTACTTATTATTGAATAATTCGTGATAGAAGTGATTCTCTGTTCCAAACTCTCTCAGCTTATGAAAATTGTACATGTTCAACTATTCATTTTTTAAAAATATGTATAAGTATTATTCGTTGTCGTAAGTATTTGTTATATCAAAATTTATGATTACTTGCCGAACAAAAGATGAGTAGTTATTGTGCCTAAAATACTTAGGAAGGATGATATCTGTAAACATTTTTTAGTTAAGCACCATGAATCCATTATCAAGTCCTGCCCATTTTACGATGTGGCTGTTTGAAGAATCCTTTGTGTTATGTAGTAATGGTTTTTATTATATTATATGTATAATGTGTTACCTCCAGCATGTGGTAAGTCTTTTTTAGAAATGAAGGCAGACTTCTTTTCTTGGCCTTCGACTGATTTTAGTTGTTCATTTGTTACAAACTGAGGGGATGAGAATTCCAAGCGAACCTTGTAGTAAGATTGAAAAAATAGAATATTGAGAAAGATATTATTTATTATTTATTAATAATTATTATTTTCTATTTCTATTTAGTTACTGGTATATTTTGTTTTGTTAACTTTTGTTTTTTTTCCTAATTTATCAATTAGTTCTTTCTAAATAAATAAAGACCTTTGATACGAAAAAGAATAAAAGAAGTTGACTATGATCCTTTTTTAGAATTA
Source organism: Halesus radiatus (assembly GCA_022606495.2). Taxonomy (NCBI): domain Eukaryota; kingdom Metazoa; phylum Arthropoda; class Insecta; order Trichoptera; family Limnephilidae; genus Halesus; species Halesus radiatus. Next base: position 39,690 of record JAHDVE020009692.1, on the reverse strand, counting down.
TATTATATTTTAAAAATAGAGAAAAAAATATACATTGCTTGATAATAATATATCTGCTTACTTCATTGGACATTCAGACTGAAATGGATATATCTAATATAAACTTTACGATTTCTAAAAAGACCTTGATATATACCTTACCAAATATAAAGTTCATTTATATTATAAACTATTAGCTTGAGGATTGATTTGGAAAAAGGGATCCAATCACAATAAAATTATAATTCAAAAAAATAGTCAATTATATTTACAACAATCACAAGAGTGATTTGACGTGTCCTATGAGTTGGTGTAACATTGATGAATATGCTGACTCGTATTTTAGTACTAGTCTTTCGAGGCCTGCTTTATCAAATCCTGAAACTCATAAATACAATTTATATAAGAAATATACATCTATAAAATATTGATATGAGTGAGATATTCGATCTGAAGACCCACATCATGCATAGTACATCAATCGAATCAAAATATTTTTTTATGATTATAAATAGTTTATAATTATTTTTTTTACTTTTTGGGTTCGAAATTTGCGATAACATCTATGCACTGCCTTGAAGAACCTCTCGAGCAGTATCCAGCCCAACCTTACCTTTCCAATGCTCATGCATCATTTCGGCCAGCTCGATTCCTTGCTCGTAGTGCAGGACGTAGTCGACGAGGTGCTGCAATATTGTGTGTACCCAAGGTAGCTAAAACAGAAAATTGCATCTTACGCACAAGGCCGGAAAGGAAGGGAGGCGGACGAGCTGGCCCATCGAGTGTAAGTGTTAAATTGGGTAATAAGCAAGCAGATGTGTCAGGTGTGGGAGACCCAGAAGGAACTGCAGCATTGCGGTCTCCAACTGTAAAAAATAAACTTCACGTTTTTCGACTGGCTGGTCGCTAGTAACAGGCGACTCACTGACAGTCTTCTCCCAGCCCAACAGAGATACGTGAAGGAGAGTCGAAAGTACTTGTCGATGATATGCGTCAGACCAGTAGCATTTCTTTACCATCATAAAGTATAAAGGGTCAATAGTTTGTTTTGTCTCCAAATCGTGTTTGTGCTTATTGGGGAGTGTACCTGAAGCCTTCAGGTAGAAAATAAGTCCTGCTTTAGCCGTTGAATGTGGACGATATTGGAGATGAGGCAGGATTGTTTTTTTCAAAATCAGACACTCTGTCACACTTTCGTCGGGAACAGAGGGAGGATGTGGCTCTCCAAGTGATAAAAAGGCTGGAAGCAACCAATGGGCAGAGGTGTATTTAATAGCGAATCGTTAGAAATTTTGATATTTAGGTATATTTAGAACCACATTCCGATAAAAGATAGTGTGCAAGTGTGGCATATCACTGATTATCTCTGCCTTGAAGCAGGTTACCTTCCATTTTAACTCGTATTTCTGAATAGATTGTGCAAAGAAGTCGAAGAGAGAGGCAGTCAGCATCTCAGGTGGAGTTTTAGAGATGCGATATCGAAAATAACTGAAAAAATCAATCTGTTTAGATTGAATTAATCGGTCGATTAAAGGAAGAATAAAAAGCTCGAGCTCTTTAGTCGAGACTTGTGGATTTCTGTCTGGTGCGAATAGTGCTATGAGATCTCCTACGACCGCATCATATTTGTCGGTGGCAAAAGAATAATCTTCCTCTTCATCACAGTTTCCTGCGAACAGATAAGTGTGCGTCAATGCCAACAACTCCACCCGAGTTGTGTTTGTCAGTCCGCCCTCTTTAGCTTTGCAGGCATTGACAAGGGATTTCGATAGAGCTTCATAATAGTCGTTTCGAAGTAATTGACACTCTTTTTCAATAATATATTTCAGCTTCTATTGGCTGCCGGAGTGGCAACCCAGGCTCCAATAGAGTTCTGTATTTTTGAGATGCGAGCGGGTTGTTTAGATGCTGTGGTCCAGTACAGCGAGGACCACGATCATAGCACGGATTCGAGGGTTGGTAATCTATTTTTACTAGATATAGTTCAGGAGAATTGCGAGTCCGTCAGGGCAGACCAAATGTGCGGACTGAGTGATGCTGGCTTCGAGGACAAATGACAGTTACAATTAGTTAGCTGCGAGCCGGGACTCCCTAAAGCACATCCCGATGAGTTCCCCAACGTTAGTTTTGCCTGTGTGTATATAGTGTTTGCATTATTTGGCGAGTTTAATCGAGGCCACACGAGCTTCTCGATCTAAGGATCTCATCTGGTTTTTTATTATAGAATTGATTGCGGTTATGTGATTGATCTAATAAACAACGTAATCTAATGTAAAATGGGCGTTCAATATTTTATAATAATCTTCATTAATTTAAATCTAGTATTTTTATATTAGTTAATAATTAATAATTATATATATATTATAAAAAATATTTAATATTACAACTATAAAAAATGAAATTAGCGGTCTTAACGTTACTCATAACGATACTACTGAATGTTTCTGTTACCAAAACAGTCAAGAGAGTAAAGCCATCAACACCTAAAAATACGACTTCCACAAGCTCAGTGGACGATGGAGGCTGGAGCGTCGCCAATCTCTTGACCAGGGAATATCGGGATGATGAGGACAATGCAGGAATTGTACGCAAACTAAAGAAAATGAAAATAATTCCATGACAGGCCTGAGCGACTATCAATGATTTTAACCAGTACTTGATAATGTATTTTTTGAAGTATGATATAATTAACTTCCTATAAATATATGAATATCTAGATATAAGTTGTATGTGAGTATATTTAAAAAATATGATCAGTTATGGCGAACTAATTGATAAAGCCAAGTTATTTATAATGCAAAAAGAATTAGTTAATTATTTTTGAAACGCTCTTTTAATTCCATATTTTTCATTTTTTAAATGATGGAACTTAATGAGTTCCCATGGGAGATGTTGTCTATCCGTTATTAAAAACTCATATATTGAGGAAAATCCATATAGTTTATGGAAAATAAATATGATTCAATATAATATATCAAGTTTATTCATGGTGCCAGATATCGGTGCCTTTTCTGAAATTTCCTGAAGATACTACTATTTTCCTCTTTTTAATTATATTAATTTTCGCTTATTCAATATTTTTATTAGTCATTATAAAATATATATCTTGAATGTAATTAATGAAAATATTAATGTATTTTTTCTCCCTTTTATTTATGTTTTCCCTCTCTTCTCAAAATATCTTATAAATGCTTCATATTATTCAATGTATATTTTTATTTATTTTTATCAATATCAACTTTGAATTCTTCAAAACATCGACCGATTGTCAAATGCCACTCAGATTGTCTATGACTGAGATCAATGAACTGTTTCGAAACAGCCCGCTTTTCCAAAACACCGACTCAATTGCAAGTGTCCAGCAAATCAACAAAGACATTGAAGAATGCCACTCGGCATTTGAGAGTGTGGTAAATACATATTCCAACTTTATCAAGGATCTGATAACTTTCATTAGTGAACGACCTCAAGAAAACTTAGAATTCTTAGAGAAGGGAACAAAACTATTTTTGCAAACTCTCAACACCTCAACTCGGAAATTTCAGTCTATCGAAAATTCTTTGACAAGCAAAGTATTTGTGCAGCCTTAATCAGCCTCCTACTCACAACCTGCATTGGAAAGCCTCAAAAGATAGGAATTGAACTAGATAACCAAACATATAGCTGACTCCTTTGTACAAATTGGAGATTTTTATTGCTACTCAGTGAACAAGCCAGCCCTTGCAGAGTACTACTACAAACAATGCGCAGTGCTGTATCCACCAGACGTCGGAGGCTTCAAAGCAATGGCGCGTTTACGTTAAGGTCAAGGTGAACTAGAATAATCCCTTAAATACATGTTGATGGAGGGCCAAAAATCAAGCAGTTTTCCAGGAGAGTTGTGTCATCGGATTTCTGGAGTGTATAAAAAAATGGACAGATACTACTAAGCAGCAGAATACCTCGAGTTAGCAGTGAAGGCCAACTATTACACCTAGTATTTATGCCTTGAGCTCGGGGGAATGTATTTGGCTACAGGATTGTTCGAAGAAGCGTTGGAGGCTTGTCGAATGGGTGTCTCGGAAACTGAGGATTAAAATCTGATAAATGACTATGATAATTTGAAGAGTATGGTAGAAAATGGCCTTCGCTCCAGGAAACATGACCAGGACCTGTTCAACAGATTGGAATTCCAATAATGATAAAGTATGTTTTGTTGAATTTCAGACAGATAAACATTAAAAAATATGATAATAATCTTTATATACATTTTATTAATATAAAGTAAGTATTTTTTTTAATAAATTTGTTCATGATTTTTACGAATATCTTTGGTTAACTCATGTCTGAGAATTATAATGGAAGGGATTTTATGGAAACTTTATAGGTGGCGGTTGGCTGGAAATGTATTGGAAAAAATCATCAATATTTTTCACTGAAGGAAAAATTATGGTTTTTGGACACAATCGACTGTATTTGCTTTCTTTCTCCCTTTTCTGGGATTTTCAGAACCTTAATAGTCGTGAGGGGGTCTGAAATACGAAACAATTGGAGTTAAAATAGTATTAGGGAGGTTATTCAATGTTCACTCTATCTTTCCGCACAGAATTAATCAGTTAATTTTTTATTACTAAAAAATACAATAATTTCTAACTAATATAATTTTTTTTATTAACTCTTTAATTATTTCTATTAAAATTGACTTCCCTGATCGGAATTCTGAATTTTTTTGTATTGTTTTTCATTATTATGATTTATAATAATAAAATAACTTAAAAAGAAATTGAATATCTTTTGATATTATAAAATATCATATCTATAAAATATAAATATATTTTCAAAAACTCACTAAAAAGACCATCGAACAAACAAAAACTAATTACAACTAATCCAAAAAAAATGAATCACGAAGATATAATGGTTAATGTACCTGAAGGCTATAGTGCACGTAAGATCTTTTTTGTAATCCATAAACAATGAACATCACACATATACAATACTATTTGCATAATAATAATAATAATGGTGTTTAGCGATTTTTACGTGGGATACCAAAAAATCAAGTACCAAGCTTCTCCTCGAGAATGAAAACCTCACCTGTACTGTGAAAGAAGGAAGCGGATTCAAGACAACAATGGGAACATAAACTTTCCTCGCAGGAGGCAGATACTATTTCTAACTCTTTATTAATAAAGGCCAGCTCATTAAAATAGGTGTTTGCCGACCTGAAATTAATCTTGAAGAGGTACCATAGAAACAAAAATACTTAATAATCACAATATAAATATATGATTGCTATTTTGTTATAATAATCAGGCCTTTAGCGATACACTGAAAGGTTGGGGAGTATATAACGGCGAGCTTCGGCACAACAGCAACTCTTCGGGTGCGAAGTACGGGACTGCCTTGGCGAACAATGACATCATCGGGGTAGCATTGGATATGATAGAAGGCACACTATCTTTCTATAGGAACAACGAGTTCTGGGGCATCGCCTACAAAGATCCAGAGCTGAAGGTGGGTCAGTTAGTGGCAGCTTGCGCTCCTATTTATGTTCATGATCAGTTTACATTGCGTAGTATGGTCAAATAAGATTGATTCACTTTTTTTTCAAAGCACTACTATAAATATTAATCGCATATTTTTAGTAGATTTATCTTTTTCTTCTTCTGTCATTATCTATTATTGGATTTTTCAATTTTCTAAAGAAGTAAATTTATATCATAGAAACGAAAAGAAACAAATCCATCCAATAATAAAATGTATAAAATGTATAAAATGTATAAAATGTATAAAATGTATAAAATGTATAAAATGTATAAAATGTATAAAATGTATAAAATGTATAAAATGTATAAAATGTATAAAATGTATAAAATGTATAAAATGTATAAAATGTATAAAATGTATAAAATGTATAATAATAATAATAATAAATGCATATATATTAAAATGATAAAGTGATGTATAGTTATTTTTATTTTAGATAGATAAAAGTATAGATTTCCTTTAGTTATTTTTTCTGACTTCCAGTAAAAATTAACCTAAAAAAAATATCTATCTTGATCTGTGTATATAATATCGATGTATTTACAATTTCCAGTCAACATTTTCTACATTATTAACATATTTTCTATCTCTAATATTTTAATCTAATTTTGTTGTATTCATAGTTTATTTCTCCTTACATAGCATACAATTATTAAGATATAGATATATATCTGAATATTTTATTTATTTTATTTATCTGCCAATAGCATAAAAAATGAGCATCATAATCCATCGACTCGATGGTCAGCCATACTTCCTAGATGAAATCCCACAATCTTATGAAGCACTCGAGACAGAAATACTGTCTCGACTTGATCTGCCCCAATCATCGCCCAACACAATCCAAATGATCTTTAACTAAACCCTTATAACTCCAGAAGCTTATTCCTCATCAATATTGCCTCAACTATTTCTTGCTGCTTCCGAAAGATAAACTGATCTTTCTAAAACGTCGGTAAACAATAAGATTTGGGTGGTACTTTCAGGATCGGATCGATTCCATAACGATGACGAGAACCGGACATTCAACATATCAGAAGAGATGATGACTAAAACATTCACTGTGTATCTGAGGTTAGTTGATGGGAGAGCAGTCAAATAGACTGTAAAGGCGGTAACTTCGGTGAGCAAGCTCAAAAAAAGCATTGTGGATTACCATAACGACCTAATTCGACAAGAAGGAGGGAGAAGCATAAAAGATCAAGATGCTTAACCAAAAGATTGGATACGTTCGTAAAAATAATTTTAAGAATAATAGCTTGCGCGATGGACGCTGCTTTACAAAGGAACCGAACTCTCAAGCATAGATGCACTCCTTCTTTACTACGAGATACAAAACACCTGCGTTATCCATGCCATCAAAAGACAACTACTTGTATCAACTGATCGGCTTTCGGACTCCCACCTCGCTCCAGTCAAATAGATAAATCTCATTTGTGCTCAAACCTAGCTCGACTGTAAGATAGATATCTCAGAAATAACAGATCTACATAGACTCAAGCAAAAAATCTAGTAGTTGAGTCTAATCCCCTTCGATGAACAGATTCTGTTTTATTTGGGCTTCTAAATGACTGTGGATAAGTTTCCGCATTGTTTGGTCCCCGACGGGCAACTTTTCGTCGTCCACCGCAAGCATTCGTCAATGGGGCTATATGCGTCACAGTCCCAATGGTTTCTCTCGAATGCTAAGCAAAGGTATTAGAGGGACAATAAGTCCTCTTCAGACAAAATGTCAGTTCGGAGAGTTTTATCTATGGACATCAATTTTTAAACGAGTTCGAAGATCTTTCAAACAGAATCCACCATAATGCACTAGTATTCCCCAAGGAAGGTTGAAAAACGAATAAGGACTGAACCTTACGATGATTACGACGATACTCAGAATATAGAGGAACACGCTTATGGTATGTAATAAGGAAGAAAAAGAAGTGATACATTTAACTCAATTTCTGATGGTTATGATCATCTACATCTTTCGGAAAGTAATAGGACAACAAATTTAAAAGGCCAAACTTAATCCAATAATTTAAAGGATGCTGCCTGCACATCGGACCAACTCGCCGATACATGCAAATAAAAAGCTAATCTAGTTGCGGAAATTCAAAAAATCGGAGAAGATATTGACAAAAATGATGGAAGGATTCATAAAGAAGGAGAAAAACAATTAACATACTATTAGAACATATCTCTATCGCGACCATAGTTGTCACTTTTGCAGACCTTCTCCTCCCCAGTTATCGTTGATGATTTCGATAGTCATAATAATAATTAACAATTCACCTGCCCAACAATTTAGTAAGAGGGAAAAAGATAAGCTAATAACAAATAACCATAATAGCAATCAGAAAGATAAGAGACATCTGGAATATAGTAGTCGCCATCAACTCTCGAAGGAAACTTCAATCCGACCCCGAGTGAATTTGAATGGGTAAAGAACCAGGTTCTGATACGCAGGGAAGGTATAAATGCTTATTTCACTGCTGAGTACTCTCGCGATGAGACGGTGTTGCAGTTCAAGAAGGGCCTCGAGGGTTCTCATCATTGGAGAGCTAACCTGATCAGGTTGTATAGCTCAGATGACGAAGTGGGCGAGGAGATGGACAACTCCAGTCTGATGGGCGACTTTAAAGTGATGCCTGGGACCCTTTTAAGGATGGCCTTTGACTGAGTTTACGAATTTAAAAGCTGGAGTTTTATTTATTGTTTATTATTTGAAATCCAAAGAATAGTATCACAAAATATTTTTATATCTCTATCTAAAACATGAAATTCTACCTACAATTTAGTTATGTAAATTCAAGATATCATACAAATATTTTTTATATATTTTTAGAATGAATAGTTAATTTTTACATTTAATTTATAAATTTATCATGATCGTGGAATTAACTTGATTTTTATTCTTTTATTCCTTAGTTCGCTTATGTCCATAAAATTATTATTATTGCTCATATTATTGAATGAACTTGATAAACGCATTCCCATTCCTGTTGACGTATGGCTTTGCATCAGCGCATAGTCAAAGTCTGCACTTGCCTTCCTGATCCGATTATTGAATTTCCTGACCTTATTTTTGTTCCTCGCCTCCATCAGCTCCTCCATGAGTCTCTTGGGATTGGCGTACATCTCGAATTCACTGCCGATCAGTTCTTGTAGTTTCTCGACAATGCAGATACTCAAATAATAGTTCATGTCGACATGATAGTACACGTAAAGACGACTTTCTTGGGGAGTAAATTCACGCAGTTCAAAGTTTATCACGTTTGTGTTGCCAATTTTCTTGCTGTGGTAAGGCTTGAAGGTGCTGAAAACGACGCTGATTTTCTTTTCTTAGGCGTGTCGAAAGAAGGACTCTGTTTGATTCTCGTCGAGGGTTTCAAAGCCGTAAAGGAAAATAATTATCGATAATTTTTTCTCTGAACTCTCCGTTAAGCTATTGTATAGAGAGTTTAAAGAGTAGAGCTTTTCAAACTGTTTGAGGAGGTCTGGCTCACTTCCCAATTCCGAGCACTAGTAAATATAAATTCCATCAACGAAAACATTTTTGAGATACAAAGGCCAAGCCAGCTCCCCGATCACTATACGCTTACCAATTCCAGCTTTCGAGTAAAAGTTGAGATAGGAGTATTATTTATTGTCCACGACTCCAGACAGTGGCTGCTGGTTGATGAGATAATTAGCGATTCTGAAAATGACATCCTCTCGGCCGACCGAAAAATAGTTCGGATCGTTAGATTCTTCGAGGTTGTTGGGAGCCGTGTAGAGCAAAGAAATATCTTTATATTAACCGAGCTCTGGAAACTATACGGGCTTAAACTCATCCATACTGAGGATACTGTGGACCTGCCCCCCACTGTCGAAGATCGAGAAATCAAAATAGTTGGCCAAGTGCTCGGCAGAGACTACACGGTCAGTAATAATCAGTTTCTTCATTTATTAATATGCCTTATTCGCGAGTAACCTTACCCTCCTGTTGAACATCATAAACTGTGACGTCTTCGAAACCCACAGTTTGCAGAATTTTATAATGTAATGCTTGATAATGTGTCCCTGCATGGTCAGCATGAGGTATTTCTAAACATCGCTCATAAGCTCGAATTTCTTCTATATTTTGAGAGTGTCCAAAGCGATAATATCGAGCTTACCAGGTTTATGCTCAGAGATTTGTTTAGCAAAGAGAGAGGAATTCCGACCACACAGTAGCACGATACCAATGTGAGCCCGAAAGAAAAATGGTAAAAGAGTCAAGACAAATTTATAATCCTCGGCAGGGAGAAGCTCATCTTCAAAAATGACGCATAATTCCCCGTCTTTGTCAAAGTCACAGTCAACCGTTAATGTGAGTAAAGCACACCCGAGGTCCAAAACTTCAAGAAAATTTTTATAAGTCAATGTTTTGAACATTCCGATAACCTCTAAACCTCTAAAAGTTTCGGACAAACGCGCTGGAAGATCACTAGATCTGCGTACTGAAGCCTCGTTTATAGATAACTTCCTGTTCACAAGAGGTGCTGCCTTCATGAACACAAAAACATTTTTGGTCTGCTTTCGTATCGCATTAGTGATGTCACTGATGACACCGTCGATGAGGTCTAGAAGTTTGTTTTCGAACCCGTACCACATTCTCTTATAAATCTTTCTGAATTCACACATTTTCTCCCTCTATTGGAGGAGTTCTGGGGTTGTAAAAGGCTAGTAATCTGGGTTGTTCTCTTGGCAGAGGTATTTTGGGTCAAGCTTTAACTTGACTTTGTATACCTCGGTGTAATAAAGCAAGAGTTTTTGCTTCTCGTTTTTAATGTACTGGGGCTGCGCCTCTTTAAATAGGCCAAGTATTTCCACGAAGTTAAAACAGGCCTTCAGGTAAAAGTCTTCAGAGTGAGAGTTTTTTATCCAGTTATAATATGCCTCGCAATTCATCAGATTCAGACGGTACCACTGTCCGCAAATATTGGTATCATCCTTGCCTTCGTCCCTCAGCTTTCTATACATGGCAAGTTGAGCTTTGACTTGTTCCCTGAATACTGCCTCGTCCTCTGCAGTTTTGTTTTCTCGAGTGTAAGTCATGTAGGAACGAAGGAACATTTCGTCAAGCTTCCAGGAACCCAACAACTTGCTTACTGTTTCAGAAAGTTCCTTTCCTTCCATACAGTAAGTTTAATAGAGGATTTTTTAAATTTAGGTGAGGATGTTCTTGATTTCTTACTATTTTCTAAATTTTTCCTTCATCTTTAGAGAAATATCCATGACCAAGAGCTTCGAGAGGAGTAAAGAACGGGTCTTTGGTCGATCTGCAAAGAATTATTTCGTTTTAATGATGGACTGCTTCAGAAAATAGGCAGCGTAACTTTCCGAAACGAATTTTCCTATCGCCATAAAGAGAACCGTTGGAATATTAAGCATAAGCGCATAACAATAATGATTGAACATTTTGCGATGATTGGGTGAGATCATCCTTAACAGATCTGGACTGAACTGGTAAATAGTGTGAAAGTTCTATTTGTGTTCGAGAAATACCTTGACAGGGTCGGATAATTTAATAGTCTCTTTATGGATGATTTCGTTATCCATTTTGGTTTGCAGCGCGCTGAAGGAAGAAAACCCATTATTGCGGGGAATATCGTGAAAATATTCACCATCCTAAAAAAGTTATTTAAATCCTGCTTACTTTCGGAAGTTAAATAGACCGATTTGAGTATTATTCGAGAGTTCAGCATAGTTTTCTATATACTTCTATTCGAGCAGAAGTTGCTTGGAAATTTTGATGGAGTAGAGCGCTAAAAATCTGATGGAGTCGAGTTTAAGATCTACGAACTCAAACCTATCCTTGCAATACTCTATCAACTCTCGGGAAGCCCTAATGCTCAAATCTTCGTGACCGGCACGCATATACACTTTAAATCCATTATATTTTCCTGCAGGGATTGTATTTTTATCATTCAGGAGTTTAGACTTGGTATCTAGAGTCTTCCAGGTGTTGAGTTTATCTGGTACTATGGGCTTGGTCGGTGAACCAGACTCGGGGGATTAGGGTGGTATTAAGACATCTTTCCAGTTCTCGTCAACGATCTGTTTAAAAGGATCATCTCCAGCCATTATCACTAGATCTGATAGACTCAAACCCTCGGCAAACTGTGCAAGAAAAAGGAGGAGCCGAATTCGTTTGTTTTTTATGAGTTCATCAGGGTGATTCTTGAGGAATTCCAACTTCATCTCACTGACAGAGGAGGACTCCTTATTTTTACACAATTATTCTATATATAATTTTATGGAATCCTGCCCCTTTTTCTTAACAAGAATACTGGCGATGCCTGTGACTACTCCCACCGTAAAGTCTTTCTTATTATTGCGAAGATTCTCAATGAGTTCGTAGATGTGGGTTATCTTGTACCACTTACCATCCCTGTTAATGATTGCTGATGATGCTATTGCTTACTCGAGGATGATGGACAATGCCGCGATTGTAGACAATTTGGGGACAGGAAACTAGATATGGCCTCTAAAGATATCTCTTGTACTTCGAGTGCGGGTCATAAACAAGATTTTGGAATGGGGACTACTGTCTTTGAGCACAGTTTCGAGCCTGCTTAATTGATCCATAAACGTATCGTCGAAACAATTATGGCACTCGTCGAAGACCACCAAGACATTCTTCGAAGACAAGTTCTCGTAAGCTTCAGATAGGGTGATATTACGAGTCGCGCTAATCCTAGAGACGAAGCGGAGCTCGTACTCAGATGATGTCAAGCCTTTCATGTTGATATCTATATAGTCATAGTGCTTGACCTACCTTTCCATCAAATAAATTGCTGCTCTGTTTGCGAGACTTGATTTCCCAGAGTTTGTGGGTCCAAAGAGTTGGATCATGCGACCATTTTCTGAGGCCTTGAGGAGCCTGACAAGATTGTAAACCTCAACCCCCATTCCAAACAATTATTTGAGTTCTATAATTTTCTCTTTGATATGCTTGTTGTGCGATTCATCGATGATTTTTGTATAGACGTCATCACTGGCTGCCTGATAGATGCTTTGATTCAATGCGCTCGATAACATATTAAATTTGAACGTTATCTTATGTTTTTCTTTCTTTTGTTCTAGACGTTAAGAACAACAGCAGCGTTATGAACATTTAAATTCTTTGAGGACTAAGTCTTGGACCGGCTCTCCGTCAATAAATAAGTCATGCCTAATTACGGACAATACACACTTTGCGTGGCGGCAAATTTAATTTTTTACCATTTTGGGGCAATGTTCATGAAAAACCCGATGACAGAGCAACACCCCAAATTTTTCCACCATAGATTTATAGATACACTACTTCAGATGATCCCCTGCATGCAAACAACAGCATAGTTCCCCCAGAAATTTCGGATCTTTTTTGGCTTACTCGATCGCGCGGTCCAACGCTGCTCCGAATGCACAACCTTCGAAAATGAGTCTAATATACTTTCTCATGAACTCTTGTGCAGAAACATCCTTATTATAGTCGACTGATTCGATTGTGATCACCGAAGTGATACCGGAGTCGTGAATCGGCTGGAGGCACAGATGGGATTGGTATCCAATGACGATCACAAGTTCAGGCTTTTTGAAACAGTTCTCAGTGAACAATTTGGACACAGGCAATTTATGCACTCGCCCAAAATCATTTGCATCTTCGAACAAGAGGAGAGCATCAGGTTTGTTGTTATGAAGGGGGAGTAGTTGCTCTGCGTGAGCCATTAATATGAGTATCCTAGTGTTTTCGTACATCTTTCTAAAATTAGTGATATTGGCGATATCATATTCCAGATAAACGTAGAGCTGGGTGGACTTAACTGCGGACCGGAGTCTCAAGACCTCCTCATGGTAATCGAAGTGGCTTTGCAGGAGGTCTTTGTCCTCGTCTCCTACCCGCGCCACTAGAGGGTTACTGACCAACAGAGCGATATCATAATGTGGCTCAATGCATGACTTTTGCGGCAGTATCGAGGTTTTGTTTCGAATGAAGGGGAGATGGGATGTTTCATCAAATTTACTGCCTAGATTTTCGAAATTAATTTTGAGAGTATCGATGTAGGTTTCGGTGTCTTCGAGTAGTTTGCGGACTTTAACCACGTTGGAGTTGAGAACTTTAAATTCGCAGTTGAAGCGGATGACGAGGGAGAGGTCGTGCTCGTACTCTTTTTGTATGGAGAGGGGAATTTCCCGTTCGTCAGGAGAGAGCTAGTAGATTTTATAGTCCGCAGGGTTGCAGGATCTCCCCGCGACTTCTTCTATGATAAAGCCCAGATTCGAATAAAATAAACTGGGAAGCTATTTTCGGCTAGTTTTGTTAAGGAACGGAATCTTTATCTCCAACCTCATTTTGTCAAATAAAAAATTGTATAATTAATAATTATTTGCTTGCTTTTTAAGTGTGTGTATTGTTTTTTGTGTTTTTCTTTTGACCACCGATTTATTTATTTTGTAGTGTTTTGTAAAGTTTTCTCAATAATACAGTAAATCAGACATACAACCTTATACTATGATTTTTCCTTGAACAATTTTCCACATCAATCTTAGTTAATTATATTATATTTGTTTAAGTCCTAAATATATTTTTTTGGATACTATTTGCATATAATAATAACTTCTCTCTATATTCAAGCTTATGTTTAACAAATAAATACCTAGCAAATCTGATCACACAAAATAATATCTATTTCAAGACATACATAGGTATATTGTTACTAAAAATAATAAATATATCGCAATAATTTATATGTCTCTCACCCAATATTTTTGTCAGAACAACCCAAAAAACTTCTTCTTCTTCGGCTCTGTCTCCTCTAATAAGCTTTCCATTGCTCTTTTTTCCTTCAAATACAGTTCGTTCCCGCTAATCTTGTATGCCTACTTATAGCAGTCGAGGGCACGCTGGTAGTTCTTCTGAAGCTTGTAACAGTCTCCTTTCCAGCTGAACGAAAGCGCCAGTTTCTTGTCCCTCTCGATCGCCTTGTCGAAACACCCCATCGCCTCCTCCAGCCTATCCGATCTTAAATATGCCGCGCCCATGTTATGATAATTAATGGCATTATTGGGCTCGAGGGAGATTGCTTTTTGATGGCACTCAATAGCAGTAGTGTACTATTTCACTGCGTAGTAGGAGGCCCCCAGATTGCGGTAGTAGGCTGGGATTTTGGAGTTGAGCTCGATGGCGGTGCGGATCAGGTCGATTTTTTAGCGTTGATTTCCCAGTTTGCCTACAGCTTTGCCCTTGAGGTGGTAGAACTCGCTCTGCTCCCCAAGTTCTAGGCCAGAGTCACAGCACCGAACGGTGTCTTGCCACTTGGCGAGAGCGATGTAGGCTGTGGCTCTGATGAGGTAGGCTTCCTGTGTGTTCTGCATGGAGTTCGCAAGATCCAACACTCCTTTGAAGTCTTTCTTTTCTTTCAGAATCTTGATTTTATCTGCGAGCTATTTATTAGATTGGGCGACTGGTTTCCCGTTGTCCCATACTTCCAGTTCAATATCATGACCACTCATAATTGTATATTTTTGATTTATTTCAAATATGTTTTTTTTTATTGATATTAGTATTTTTTTATAAAATACTTTTTTTTGTTGTAATATTGTAATATTGATATTTAGGTGTATGTATTGGATAGATTTAAGTCTAAATGCTAGTATATTGAACATCAGATAATTACAATAAAATATGCCTATAAATATTTTATATAATTTTAGTCATTTTGAAACTTCAATATTTTTTTATTTTACCTAAAATATAATATAAATATTTACTCGCAATAATAATAATTATTATTTTAAATACAAAATAAATATAATATAATATAAAGTATAGGATTATATGAGTGAATATGAAAGAGGAAACAGTACGCTGGGACTAACAACCACAGTCAAGGACCAAGTCGAAAACATAGAAGTATAAATAAGAAAGAATAATATGCAATTACAATATATTTATTTATCTTTCCTAGATTCACATTGAACATTTCCGCAAGTCCATCGACAGCCAGCGAAAGACTCAATCCGAAATCCAGCTCCAACTCAAAAAACTAGAGGAACTCACCCTCATACACTTCGACGACCTGAACAAATAGATCAACTATCGGATCAATTATCTCAATTAAGTAAAAAAAATAATCAATATATAAAATTATAATGCATTTGCGGAATAAGCATAATGTAGACATTCAAAAATGAACATAATGGATAATAAATTTAATTGAACAATTTGGCGACCCAGAATAATATGCTTGACGACGAGCACAAGAAGTTGGCAGAGTTGGGGGATGTGTTGGAAGGCAGAATAGAGAAAAGCTAACTTAATGTGGGAGTGTGACTACATTAGTTGTGTAAATACTTAATGATTTTTTGTATTTTTTAATATTTTAATATTTTTTAATTTTTTGTTATTGCTTAAAACAAATATCCTAGCTATCATAATATATAAAAAAAGTAGGAGGTTGTGAGAATTAGTTGGCTGTAAGATTCAAAGTACTTATTTCATTTTCTCTTACAAATTATAACTGAACCCTTTCGCACTCAAGAAAAACCCGAATATATACTCCTAGTTCGGCCGAGCAGTCACCTCAAGGGGCAGACGGTTCGGTTTTATGATCTTGATTCCTTTGTTCTTCGGTAAATTAATGCAGCTCCACAAGCTTTTCCTCGCACTTCGATTACATACTCGCACATAACCCATACCGTGCTCCAGAGAGAATTTCACCTCGCGAACAGCCTCCATTATCCCGATCTTGTCGTATGTAGTTCTTTCTCCTTTGAATTTTCGTGCGAATCCGATCACTGCTTCCTTTTTGAATTGAGTCCCGATATCTTTTTTAGTTTATTTAGAAAACTGCACGAGATCCGGCCCATACGAAGCGACCACACATTCATGGCTGTCGAAGAAGTTCCACGCCACCTTACAGCCGATTAGATACTCTCCTGGTTGGAGATCGACAGGCATATGCAGGTTGGACGTCCCTTTGTTCATCGACATAACGTACTCGTATTCTGATTGCTTCTGTTTCTTCAAAAGTATGATTCGGGATTCCGAAAACTCATAATTGGTGGTGTTGAGATACTTCCGCTTCGACTCTTGATAGATGCTAAGAGTGTAGTTTCCGGGGCGGACCACCAGCATCTTGATGTAGCATGATTTGTGCCTACCATTGGTGCTGCGGTAGGAGGTTACCACGTAGTTGGGGATTAGGTAGCAGATGGTAATATTCCCGAAATACTTTTCGAAATCTGCCCAAACCATATAGAAGGAGCCGTCTTGGGGATTTTTTCTGTAGTTATGGGTGCGTCGAAGCTGGTCGGTCCATTTTGGACTTGTGAAGGACCAATCCCCGTTCCATTCCAGATTGCCCCAAGGGTTGCGGACCTTTACCAAGACTGTATTTTACTAGACAACAATCATCTTCTGGACGCTATAGGCGTGTTTCGGGATAAGCCCGAGTTTTTAAGTTTCGGAAGGTGGAAGATCGTTTAACTCATCTCCACCGCTACAGGCAATTACACTGCCCTGGCTGAAGCCATTCCCAATCTTTGTCTTGAGATCGTCATCAGCTTTTCTATAGTATTTGCAGGGAGCTCCGGTCAAAGCAATCATCGCCTCCATAGCAGAGCCGAGGTCTATACTTTGATAAGAGCCATGTAGCTTGGCCCAAGCTTTTTCCAACAACAGTACCCAAATTTAACTATTGTGAGGCTTTGCGAATACAGGTTTGTTGTTTATGCAAGGAAATCTATCGTCCAGGACTATGGATACCCATTCCCCGTCGTTAAACAGTCGAACCACATACAACCCACAAGGGTTAACGTCGAAGAGAAATAGATTTGATATGCATTCGGGATAGATGTCTACGATGGAGCTCAAACTGCTCAGGAGGTAGCAGTCGCCTAGGGATCCTTGGATGATGTCTTTGGGCTAAAAATATTGAGCAATGCCTTGGCGATCAGTCTCTCTCTCTATAACCGACATCGCCATCTGGTATAGATAGTAGCGCGTCTTAAATATCTTCATTGAGCTCACATATTCTCCTTTATTAGTTTTCGGAGTTTCGTGATCTACGAAAGTTGTCCCGATTTTGAGGTAGTGTTCCATGAGTTCCAACATCTCTTTATAGATAACTTGGAGTCGGTAGAATCGCATAGCACTCGGGTACTTGCCTTAGTACTTTGTGGTGTTGGGGGGGTTGTAACTCTCAACAGTTGGCACTACATCATTATTATTTACCTTTTTGACGATTTTGCTCATCTAGATATACTTATCTGCTACATGCTTATCGTCTTCAGCAACGAGATTAGCGGCTGGGGGCGGAAGAGTTACCCTTTTCGGGATATTTTCCAACCCAAAGATTTTGAAGAACTGTAATTGGCTAATTTTAAATTTTGGGAGCTTCGATAAAAGGGCCCTGATAACCTGCTTTCTGAGGTCTAAGTCGCCAAATCGTTTTGAACATCCGATTAATAGATCATTGAATTCATTAACATCCAGCTTACCGTCTTTATTGATATCATAGAGATCAAAAACATAATACGGGTCTTCTTTGATCATTGTCTCCTTGACTTATCTGAGTCCTTCGAGCATTGGCCCCTCTGCATCGTCAAATTTGGAAGAAGTACTAATGTTACTGTTGCTGATCTGTTCTAACTCCGAGATTATAGACTTGATAGAAACTTCGTTGTTATCATCTTTGAGTTCATTATAAACCCTCTCGATTTCATCGTAACTTACTTTGAGGTCTCCGAAACGAATTATTTTTTCAAATTCAGACTTTTTAAGCTATGCCTTATTTTTATCTTCGAAAAGTCTAAATACCAATGTATCTAGGCTGACCTTGAAATGGTTGAGGGCAGATTTGAGGTTGTAAAATAGATTTTTGGAACGAAGCGAAACACGATTATTCTGCATTATGTTTTTTTAAAAAAAGTGAAAGAAATATTATTATTATCTTCGAGATAGATAATACTTAGTGATGATTAAAAAGTAAGTATATATATTTAACAAAAAAATAGTATTAGCCATGTCAAAAATTGAAATACCGACAAATATATATTTTAGTATAACAAATTTTGAGAAATATACTTAACTTTATTGAATGTATTTCGGACTAATAAATTATGATGATTAAAAATACAAACGATAATTGGAATGGGGATATAATACATATAAATTACATTCCTCGAACAATTGATTAAATCTGATTGTTAAAAGTTAGACAATAATTCGTATCGTTGTTATTTATTAACTTATTAAAAACACCATTTTGAGGTTATTTACCTTCAATACAAAAAAGAAAAAATAACAGATCCATGGCCACCAGATCTCATATTGATACATCCTATAAACTTGAATCTCCTGTCGATCACCAATAAATAAAGCGAAACAATAAAAAGATTAAATGCGAAACATCAAACATCATTGAGGTCAGTAACCCCTCACAGGAGCCCGAAGACGAGTACGTCAGCATCTAGCCATTATTCTTGGGAGAGAACGAAACTGCGGTGCCTTACATCGGCATGGTGCATTCCCTGCTCCTGCTCACGACCTCTTCTTCGTCTATACCTTCTCCTTCGAAGCGAGTCAAGGAGATCGAGTACAGACTTGAGAATGTCTTAGCCAGATTTGCAAGGGGAGTCCAAATTAGTCAATCCAAAATAAGTAGCAACGACTAGTCCGATATCAAGGTACTGAATGTGAATATTGAGGAGATACTGGAAAGTTTGAATAGGTATGATTTGACTGGCGATGATTACATTAATTCGAGGGTGGGCGCGTTGCTTATTCTTGTCGAACAGAACCTGGAAAGGACAAAAGAAAAGAATAGGGAGAATGCTCGTGTTTGGAATCTGGTGAGGAAAAGCATTGAGTAGATAAAGTCGACAGTCTTCAATGCGATGTTTGGGGTTTTAGGTTTGAATGAACTAATTAAAAACATATGATATTTATAATTCTGTGATCAAATTTTTTTATATAATATAAATATATCTCTTACTTAAATTAATCTACCTTCTTCTCCCGCCAAATGATTTATAACTAAATTTAGATATAGGGAATTTTGAGTATGGAGAAATAAATTAATTTAACCGATATTTTTAAATATCTAAAAGAAAATACCCTAATAGTTGGTGTTGTTATTTAGTGCATATCTTTATGTTATTCCTCTCTATCATGTCTGACTTGTTTCCTATTATTATAACTAAACATAATTTACTTACTAATAAATGGTTCATTTGTGGATTATGAGCAGTAGTACTTAACAAAAAAGGGATTTTTTTTTTAATTGATGAATATATAGACTGCTATTTATCGATTTTAAAGAGAAACATCTTTAGATCTTTAAATAATTTACATGAATTATATTCATCTGTTGATACATAAACCAAGACATCTATTTGTATTAATTGTAAATAATTTGCTAATTTATCAAGAAGTAACAATCTAATTTCGGCAGGCCTTCTGCTCAATTAATGTATTTTTTGTGAAAAGCATTCATTTTATTATTACTCTGTTTTTCAACTCCAACATAAAATAAATAAATATATTATATTTTTTTTATATTTTACATATTAAATAAAGTATTAAATAATGATTTTTAAAAAAAATGAAAGCTGGTTCCTTTTTTTTAGGGGAGTATTTGTTTCTATAAAATAAATCCTAAACAATACTCTAAAAATATACAATTAAAAAACAAGAATAGCAGAATATCATATGAACAATCGAAACCGACCACTTGAAGGATTATAGATTATCAAAGACAAAAAAATGCTGAAGGTGAGGAAAAAAGAATAGAAGGACCAAAATAGTAATATGCATTTTTTTCTTTATTTTTTTTTTTTTTTAAATATAGAAAGAGTTTCAAAAAAAAAAAACATTGTTAGTGAGTCTTAAAAATGTGAGATAAAATGATGGGTGGGATTGAATATTTAAATAGAAAAAAAAGAACAGTTGATAGGTGTTGAAGATTATTTGGCTGATAATTTATTCCCGATACCGAATCTAATTTATGTAGAGATGCATACGTTTCGTTATTTTAATAATAGATCAAGAAATTATATCAGATATATTAGAAATCTATATCTAGTTTATTCTTTAAATTCTATTATCAATTTGCTAAAAATGAATTGGGTTTTCAGTAGCAAAATAAAATATGATACTTGGAACAAATTAACAATAATATTTTTAAAACAAAGAGATATATAGATTATATCTTGAACGTATAATGTTGCATAAAATCATATTAATAACAAATTAGTCAGTATAAATATATTAATAAATATTTTAGTAAGATATTTAATCTCTACCATCTTACTGAATAAAACAATACACATAAATAAGAATCAATTTGGATTGATGTAAATTAATTAATTAATTTGTATGTTCGAAATTTTTCATTACACAAATCTATAAATATGTATTATATCTACAAATATGTTTATTGATAAAAAAAAAATAGAAAAAAGAAAAAAAAAATATATATACAGAAACAAAAACATATTTTTATTTCTCATTTTATTTTATTTCATTTTTTTTTTCATTATTTCATTGGATGAGTTTTCGGCTGAAAGAAGATAACACACAGACTTCTTACTTTGCTGAAGCTGTCAACACAATCAATGAAGTGCTCCGAAACAACTCCCATTCCAAAAAGATGTCGGTACTCACAAACATCCTTTCCAAAATCTACATGAACTAACACAACGACCAGACTGAAGTCCTCGGTTGTCTCTTGTCACAATTTCAGCCCAGGCAGCGAAGCCCTGAAATCGTAGAGAAAATCTACGAATGGGTTCAGGACTTAGACTACTTCACAAAAATGCTCGACCTCCATGGAACCGAACATAACCTCAAAATATGTTCTTTCATGGTCGGGCACTACTATGGCAAAGGAAAACAAATCATTCAAGCGGGTGACCAAAGCGAAAAATTCTATATAATCCTTCGAGGCGAGGTTTGTATCCTCTACGCCAGGGATCGAAAGGACATCGAAAAGGATGCCTCAACGATAAACAAAAATGAATTGACCACTTTAACGAAAAAGGAAAAGATATTGAAGAGAACTCAGAACCATTACTACTTTGGAGGACTATACGTCGAGGAAATCGAGAATTATTAATCCTATTTCAACAACTTTGGGGTACCAATCTACGATGTCGAGAACACTTTGAAAGACGGGGGATCTTTTGGCTAATTGGGAATAATTTATCTGCAGAAAAGAATGTCAAATGTTTTTAGTTTATCCTAAACATTCATCGGGGAAGTGGCTGCTGAGAGTTACTTGAAACTTGTTGCCGAAAAAGAGAGGAACCATATCCGAAAAACTTTAGAGTTCCTAGAGCACCACTTTTATTCAAAGCTCGCCCTGATGATGCTTCCTCAGGCCCAGCGCTATCTCTATCTATTCACTACAATCGAAAAGCGGATAAACTCTCCTGTGTTTAATGTACATTCGCCCATCAATGGATTTTACCTAATTCTTTAGGGGGAGGTCGGACTCAAAAGAGCCGAAGAAAAGAGTAGTCACGATGATGGTTAAATTCGCCGTAAAGTTAACAAGAAGAACAACGCTGCTGAAAGTGTTAACAATGTTGACAAGCGAAATTCTTCTTCATCTTTTCTGTCAACTCCTTCTGGAAGATTTATGAAAGATACTCGAAAAAAGAAGATGATAGAGTACAAAACTATCATTTCAGGAGAAACACTCGGTTTGGAAGAGGTCATAGCCAAATACAAGAATGAAACATCATAGACATAATTCTAATATACAGCGATGGCTAATTCAAATGTCAAACTGCTCTTCTGCCCGACGAACAAACTATTCAAAATACTAAAGACCGATAAAAACCTGGCGAAGGAGCTCATCTAAAGAGTGGAGAAGAGAAAATAGGCTTTATCATTGATCGAGAAGAAAAAGAAAAAGAAGCATAGTTTGAAACCTAGAAAGAATAATACCGATACCTCTCATAGTCTGAACAATTTCGTAAGAGCTTAAAAGATTGTTGTTGCTCCATCTAAAAAGGTCGAGCTTGACGGGTCGAAAACAGCATTTCCGGCCAGGCACTGCAACAGCTCTTTTGGGGAATGGTCAAATCGGTTTTCCAGGATAAAATCTCCTCTTCCCGAAAGTAAAACTAGATTAAAGGTGCCGTCAACAACGTCCACCTAAAAGAAGTAGAGAAGAAAACAGTTATGTCTCTCAACCCTTCAAGAAGGACATCTATTTGCCCCATTCCTTAAAAACAATAGTAAACACCAGATTTACAGCTCTTCGGAAAATATGAGTGCAGGAGTCGCGATTCCAAACACTCATAATAGTAATAATATTCATCATCGCATCAATTTTACGCCTCTGGACGAAAATAGTTCAATCGACAATAATGACAACAACAATAATGAAAATCACAATGGTTCTAATAATAGAAACTAGACTCACGGGAATAACGATAAGAAAGAATAATAATAATAAAACTAATAGAAAATTCCAGAACACAGAAGGAAAAAGTAACACTTTAAATAAAGAGACTATGCAAATCTCCTCAGCTCTAAACTCTGCAGCAGAAAAAACGACTACCAGAACCATATGGGTAGTTCGACTCTCTTCTGTAACACCCCATCTGACTTCAAACATCCCACCAACTCTCAGAATATCGAGGGTATCTGCCACACCACAAATTGCAACACAACTGCCACCACAACTTTGAGGAGAGTTCCGAAGGTCATCTACAGAGTGTTGAGAGAAAGGAGGGATAAGTACAAGAGAGCCAACACTCCTCTGCAATAAGTCAGATTCTATACATAAGAGACGAATCATGAAGATCGGGGTAAAAAGCAAGACAATCCTGGGATAAAAAACACGGGAGTGTCTACTGCCATCCATTCCAGCAAGTAAAGTTATAATAGATCACTAAGCAGAGATAGATTAGGCACTTCTCCTCCGAGATCTATCGCAGGGTAAAGACCTCAGACATTTAATATTAAAACTTATACTATCTCTTGAAGTGTTGTATGTATTTTATACTTATCTTTTTTATTATTCAATAGTTTTCATTAAATATATTTTTGTTTGAAGATGTATAGAATAATGAACAGGTTTGGAAATTCTTTATCTCTTTGTTTTTTATAAAGATTATTATTAATATTTTAAAATTTAATAAATTGTAATGATGAGAAGTTAGCGCAAATTAATGATTTATGATACTTTTTTAAATATAAGATATTAATATATACAGGGATTTGTAGAAATATAAAAAAAATGGGGCGATCCGGGAATTGAACCCGGGACCTCTTGTACCCTAAACAAGAATCATACCACTAGACCAATCGCCCATATCAATATAGGAACATGGTTCTGTCTACTAATATCCTACTGTTCTAACATTTGCCGTTCATTTTTTTGAATAATATGGGTAGCCTATAAATATTAAACAATTATAATAATATATGGAAAAAAACGAAATGCTTCTGATTTTAAGAAATACATATTTAAAGATAAATTGTGAAAACTTAACCAACTCTATTTTATAGATGTGTTGTATGTTTAACGATAGTTCATTGTTATTTGAACATTTCAAAGGATAGTATATCAGAGGGAATATAAAATCATTGTAGGATTTTGGATACGTTGATAAATAATTAATTTTCTTAAATTCAGTTTTTTTATTAAAAAACTAAAATACATTATTTTATTGTTTATCATTTGATCAAAAACATTTATAATATCTTTCTGTTTTTTCTTTCTTTCTGAATTTTATGCTTTTTTTTTTTCATGATTTATAAAAATATTAAACGAAAAAAAAAGCAATCTTCGTTTACCTTGCAATTATAATTTATTTAGCTTTATAACCGCTATAATATTTTTTTATGTCTATAGTTAGAAGTATTTATAAATAGTCAAAATTTAATAGATCGATATGGTTTACCAAAACATCGTGGAGAATAAATAATAAGTCATTAAAAATAAACAATGATACCCCTCAATTCAATATTTTTGGCAAATAAATTGGCCAAATATTTGAGAAAGACACTCATTCTTATAAGAACATGGATTTTAGAGTTTTTTAACCTTCATTCAATTTCAATAAACCTTTGGAAATTCACTTTTTATAAATATATATATAGATTCATATAGTTTAATAAATATCTATAATCTTGTTTTTCTTAAATAAGCGTGATTCCATTTAATTCGATAGCTTATGATTTTTTTTATTTTTAGATGATTGAATTTAAAAATAAACAAAGACAATTTTATAAATTTAATGATATTTTAATTTTATAATTTTATAATTCTTAACTTTTTAAAAATAACTTATACTCATATTTTATTGTCATCATTCAGACGTATTCTCTAAAATATACATTATCTTAAAAAAGAAACAAGCAATGAAATATCAAAGCACTGCCCAACCAAAAACAAACATCAAATCATCAACAAGTCCTCTCAAAGTCTAATCTCACTTAAATTAGTAGCCACACATTCAAAATGGTAATAGATAGACCCAATCAAGAAGGGTGGCAACTGAGAGGAAATCAAAAAAACCTAGAAAAGTTAAAATTGTTAACACTATGGTCATGTGCATCAACAGTCCAACCGGTTATAGAATGATACCCTATACTAAAATCACTACTAAACAGTTCGGGGGAGACTTGGTAATTGCTACAGCGTTAAAGGAGGCTCAGATCCACCGCAAATAAATATTGGCACAATAATATTCGCACTTAGTCCAACCTGTGACTCCTGCAGCAAACTGGTCTATATTTGGAGGATATGTTCCTCAATGAAAAATTATTTGATTTTTACTTTGGAACTTATAGTTGTGTTGTTTTTTAGTCGATATTCTTTTTTATCAATGTTCTTTTATATCAATGTTCTCATAAAGTTTCTCCTGATTTGGAAGTAGATTGGGTCGATATAACTCATTCTATTTTTTCTTAATTTCTTGTTAGTATTATTTTATTCCACGAATCAATAGAGTTTTCGATATCAAACCGAAAAATAATGGAATAATCTGTTGTAGAACAATATTTTTTTTAACTATTTTTTAAAATGAATCGTAAATGACAAGAAATAAATAAAAAATAAAGTAGTCTTTTAATGTATCTTAATATAATTATCTTTTGTGAAATAGTCCCAGTTGGTCATCATAATAATAGATATGCACAGAAATAATAAAATAAGCAATTAAACATAATTAAATTAATCATCGAGTTGTTGTTGTAGTATTCTTGAGAATACACCTTAATTAACTCAGGATCGATCAAAGAGTTTGAAACTACTACCTGATTCAAAAAGAAGAATTGCGTCAATAGAAATATCTATATATTTTGAATTTACGTTAACAAATTAGAATTGCGATAGATATTTTTATAGGGTTGGTAGATTGGTGGCTATTTTGTATTATTATAATTTCCTAAAAAAAAGAAATTCAAAAGATATATACAATTAAATATATATCAGAATAATACTGAATAACAAAATACATAGATCCAACCAAGAATGGCATCGAAATAGTAAACCAACCAGCAATAGGATGAAAATCAACTACGACAGCAGATCAAATCGTAGTAGCAGGAGATGAAACTGCTGCACGAACGACTCGAAATCGAAGACCAGAATCTGAAGCTGCAAGAGGATATGCTGAAGGAAGTCAATAGCAACATGGAGTCAGATCTCGAAGAAGAAATGCGCAAACTCAGTGCTTTGCAAAAGTAATATTAGCAGCTGGTCAAGCAGTCACCTCCTAATAACTGACATCTATTTAAAAAACCAAGAAGTGAAATCGACCTGATTATAGTTAAAACATATAAATGGGAATTATATTTAGTGATAACTATCTAAATGTATATATAATAATATGGCATTAGAAAATGAATTTAAAGATGAATACTTTATTTGAATAGAGGGTGAGATATTTTTGTAAATATCATAAAATATGTATTGGAATATCGGGAGACAATTTATTAAAAAGACGAAAAAATACAATATATTAGGTTTATATATGTACATATCGATAAAAAATGTTGCTCGAAGGAGAATATATCATTAACTTGCTAATTTTTTAATTGAAATCTATGATTATTAATTAATATTATATAAATATGACATATTTATAGTCATATTATTAGTTTACTAAAGAACCAGTTCATCAACTCATTAGCTTACGTGAATCGTTTGGACATTGTCGCAGTGTCGAAAACACCGAACAGGTATTATTTGTACTTTCCAATATAGCAATGACCTGCAGTTTCAGTGGTCCCAGTTTTCACCCCTTCCCAATTCTTCCATAATAACTTGTTAGTATTCTTCCATTCCACCTTCCGACTCAACCCGTATCTCTCATTCTTTATTATTATCTCGTATTCCTTCGTGGAGACGGTCTGGCTGAAGATCTGGTTGCGCATCGCCACAGCTGCAGTCCTCATGATCTGTTCGACGCTCGTCTTGTTAGGGTTCGTGGGCAGCCCTGAAGGATTCTGGAAGATGTGTTCGATATCAGATTCAGCTACTTCAAAGAATTCACTGCTTGTTGCATTTGACGTTGGGGCAGACGCCCCCATCAACTATCTATAGAATACATTCATATGTTTCACAAAAGTCCGAATTGGTTGTATGTTATTGAAAGGTTTTCTTTTGTATCTCTGGATGATGCGACCAACGACCTCAGCAAGGACCACAGCAGCGTCATTGCCACTAGGCAGCATTAGAGCATACAAAAGCGTACGGATTGTGACGACATCTCCAGCCTCTAAACAAGCTGAAGTTCCGGACATACTTGCAGCCTCTTCAGAGACTCTGCACTTGAAAGTGTCGATATCAATCTCATACTTCTTACAGGCCAGTATTGTGAGCATGCAGGTGACAATTTTAGAAAGTGATGCTATTTCGATTTCCTCATCGGCGGTTTTTTGGAGAAGCTTGAACTTGAGAGTGTTGCAGTCAATGATGGCAAAGTGATGAGCCGAGAGTGCAGGAAACGCATTGCTGCCTTTTTTAGGTTAGGGTTTGTGCGTGAGCATAATTTCTGCTACATCGTTGATGTTGAGTTAGTTGCGCTTAAAAAATGAATAGCAAGTTTAGTCATATATGAGATACCCTTTCTGGTATTTTTTTTCAACGATGAGCAGTTTCTAGATGTTGCTGGCGACTGCGTGGAGATTATTTCTATCTTTATAGGGGGTGACTATGGTATCACTGAGAGGGGTCGGTTCAGATTTCTATTTGATTAGATTGATGGATTGGTCAAGGGTCCGAGATGCCGTGGCGACGATGTTCTGCCGAGAATTGTTAATCTTTCTGCCTCCAAACTCTATGTTTGGTAACGCTATACTCTGAATCTTATTAATTCTATTGGCGCTACAAGCGTTATTGCCAATACTACTATTGTTATTATTATCGTTGTTTATTGGAACTTCGATGTCATGCTATCTAATTTACTCAGTTATTGTGCAGATAGTTTGATTATTTTTGTTGATGCGAGGAGTGAAGTCTTTATAGTTGAAACAGTTGTCGTCACGATACTCCTGTTCCTCCTCATCTTCGCTGCCTTTCTGGGCGGCCTCTACATTCTAGATTTGGTGGTGGCTTTTGCTGATGATGGTATTGAGACTATTGTTAACATGATCCTCATTCAGAGTCTCAAAAAGGGTAGAATTATTCATAATACTGGTATTACTATTAATAAATGGAATAGGAGAAGAAGAGTCCTTCCTGCTATTGGCCAAGAGGTTATGTGCAATTTTGAGTGGATTGGGTTGGCCTGTAGTCTTATCGAAATAAATGTGGGGAAGTCTCGCTCTCAGGTCCATGATGCGTTCTCTCAACAGAAAAGAGCTGGTCGGAGTTTTGATTCCTTCGCTCTCCACCTTGAGTTGAACATAGTTGTTATTATTGTAGCTATTATTGTAATAATTATTATTATTGCTATTATTACTGCTCAAATTATTAAAATTACTGCCATTACTATTGTTATTGCTATGGGCTGTTGTGGATTTCGGAAAAATTTGGTCGACCGTGCTTACTTGGTTGCTGCTGTTGAAATAGTATTTGTCGTTAAGACAACTTTCTGGCCTTTCCCTTAGTCTTTTACGTCGTTCAATGGCTTTGTAGATGGTGACGGGGTGGATGTTGTTGTGGCATTGTGTTGTCTCACGGTGCAGCAACGGCTCTTTTTCTGAAGATGCTGTGGTCATGTTCGAGTCGACGATCATAACTTTGGTTTGTTTTTGGCGAGTGCTATGGGTATTATGACTATTATTATTATTATTAGGGTTGGCATTTCTTGAAACATTCATGAGTTTTGCCGGGAAAGTGCTCTGATCATGGTTAGAATTGCCATTGCCAAATATGAGTTTGAGAGTCGCTCTTCTTTAGTTAGAGTGGGCATCGTCCTTCAAGATCTATTATAATTTTTCCAATAACATATATATCTGGTGTATTGATAGGGGAGAAGTTTTGTTTTTTATATGTATATATGTATGGGTATATTTTAGATATATAGATTTCGCTCGCACATTATCCTATCCATATCTATATATTGATATTAAAACCTAAATAAAAAAAGAGATATCACCTTTTTTTATTGTTCACAAAAAGCCAAGATAAATATATTTTGAATAATAAAAAATGTATAGGAAATATAAATCGGTTATATATTTTTTTTTATTCTAGCTATGGTTTCATTAAGTGTAACAAAAAAAGAACGTATCATAAAAATATCTTATTTTTGTCTCACTTATATGTATTTTTGTAATTAAAAAATTAAACATTCAGTTCATCTGGTCTTTTTAGAGATTCCTCCCGATTCTGGTTTGGTGCCGACCACTTCATAAGTTTTGACGATCATCGCTCTGATCTCTTCCAACTCTCTTTCCTTCTCTTATTTCAGTAAGTTGTTTGAACTGTTCCTGTAGTTCATATTATTAGCATTAGTGCTACTATTCTCCTTATTTCTGAACCTATTCAACTCTTGTATCATACTCTATTTCATCTGCAACTATACTTTTATCTCTCTCATCTCTTTCTCAGCCACTTTACGCAAACGTTACTCCGAATCAATGCGGTCAAGTGCTGACTCAAGGTCGAGCTCCCGCTGCCTTACGTCTTGTTAGGCTTGGCCTTTGAAATAGGCTAGACTATCGCACTTGTCTTCCAGTTCCTGTATCGTCTCCTCTTGGCTACGGAGCTCCAGTGTCAAATTTTCCATTTGCCGTTACCTAGTCTTTACTTCCTCTTCGCATTTCGCAATCAATTCTTGAAATCCAGTGTCATTTCTGGCAGCCCTGACCTGTTTGAGAATTTATTTCTTAAAAACTCTGATTTCCTTCTACCATGCCTCGTTGATACTGTATTTCTCTCTCTCCAAAACCTGAATCTTAGCAATCAGCCTTGATATCTCATGATCATATTTCTCTTTTTCCTTTTTCTGTGCTTGCTGCATTTTGCTCTACTGTTTGAACTGGTTAAGTTTCTCTTCAAAGGACCTTTCGTGTTCGAGGATTTTCGTCTTGAGCTGCTCATTGTCCATGCTGATCCTGTCCCTCGCTTTTGCCTCTTTCTGGGAATTTTCAGCAACTTCGGCTAGGAGCTGGGATATTTTATGTTGGCTTTTCTGCTCGGCTTTTTCCTTGAAGATCAGCCAGAAGTCCACTAACTCCATTAATGTGGACTGGTTCTTCCTTTTGTAGATTTACATTTCGTATTTGAGCTGTTCTTTGAAGAGTCTGTTCTAGTTGGAGAGTCGTTCAATGCCCATATGCATCACTTACACTGACTTTCTGAGCTTTTTGTTGAAGTCCCTGAGTTTTTTGGATTATACTTTGATTTCTGTTAGCTCGGCTTGCATCGCGCTATATCTTTTGGCTTTGTCTCCCGCTTCTTCCCTCTGTTTTGCCTCCCGATTCTTTTGGGCAGCCAATAGCTATTCAATTTCCATAGTTTTGTTTTTGACTTGTTCTCGGAGCTCCCAAAGCTCTTATTCATACTTGCCTTAGAGTTCTTCAGCAACCCTCCTTTCTTGGTTGTTCGCATCATTTTGCACCTTGTCCCTCAATCCTTCGAGCTCGCAAATGTGACTTTCTTGCAACTCTTCGAAGTTTTTCTGCATTTTAGCGATGCTCTGCTCTCTTTAATGGATTGTCCTGGTTCCTTCTTTGATTTTGTCAGTCAGCAGGGAGACCCGAGATTTGAGTGCTTCGATTTCCTGTCCCAGCGCTGCGTCTCTCTCTTTGGCGTATTCCCGCTCGGCTACAGTCGAAGAAATATTGAGTTCGAGACGTTCGATATCTTTGTTCCTTTTGGTAAGCTCATTTCTAACTTTTTAACATTCAGCATTGTACTCTTGTACTTTTGCTCTGAGTTAGAATTGTTCTTGTAGATAGTGTTATTTGAGTTCTAGTACTTCGTTTCTGCATAAATCCTTGAGTTATTTAACTTTCTGTTTGTAGAGCTGTTCCTCGGATTTTATGGCGGGATTGTCGCTGCTGTCTTTGTTGATAGCAAATCCTTTCCCTGATTCGATGAGTTTTTGGTAGTGCCTCTTGAGGTCAGCAATTTCCTGTCTATGCTTAGCCACAAGTTCCTCCTCGACTTCGTTGCATCTGTTTTCCCATTCCCGATGGATGACTTCCATGTCTCTCTTCATCTTGGAAATCACTGCCTCGTATCTCTCGTTGCTTTAATCGGGGTTGTAGGTCGTTGCTTTTTAGTGTAAGTTGTTATTGTTCTTCGTAACATTATTACTGTTATTCTTATTTGTGTTATACTGTTACTCATAAAATGAGTTTTATTCATACTCATTCAATTTCTTGACATTGCCTTGTTGTTTGAGCCTTTCGACTTCGACTTATAGCATCATAACTTCATTATTAAGTTTTTCGTTTGCCATTCTCTCTTTCTTAAGCATATCTTCTAATTTTTTATTTTACTGAGAATAGGCATTGTCAATAGCCATACTCTGCTGCGTCTACAACACCTGGTTCTTGAACTGGGCGTAGTTATTCTCTATATTCAACAGCTACCCGGCATACTCACGTTCTTTGGACTCCAAGAGCTGCTCCAAGTTGCTCTTCTCGACTTCGCTTCGAAATAAGGCTGCTTTCAGTTCTGCTATCGCCCTGTATGCATTGAGGAGCTCTTGTTCTGCGGAAAGAGAGTCTTCGAGGAGCTCGCGTGCCTTGGCGAGTTTGAACTGGTAGAGGCTGGGATCGTTGCGCATCTGGGTGATGACTTCGTCGGATTCGAGGTTCAAGAGTGCGCGTTGTATTTTTTATTTGAAATTTTGTAGGTTGTTGGAGTAGGCTATTTCGAGTTCTTGGGTATGTTTCTCGAGAGTTAATTCATTGAGTCTGCTATCCATATGACTAGTTAGAATGTAATAATAATTATAAACAAACTCTTATTGAAATGTATATTTTATGTATATAATATTTATAAAAATACATTTGATAAAAATAAAATGAGAGAAAAAAAAGACAAATAATTATTTTATTTTAGTCAATTTAAATTTTTGTTAAGTTTTTTGTATTTTTTAAATATAAACTTCCAATTAGGTTATAAATATTTCAATATTTAAATATTTAAATATTTAAATATTTAAATATTTAAATATTTAAATAGTTATTTTTTTTTAATTTAAAGTAATTATTCTAAATTTGTGACTTTTAAAAATAATGTTTGATTTTGCTAAATATTTTAGACAAATCAGACAAATAAAGGTATAAGGAAAAAATATTAGTATATGTAAATCAGATAAATACATAAGGTAATTCTAATATTTGAAGGAAAAAAGTTAGAGATAGATGGATATCTCTAGTCAGCTATACTTATTGAGAAGTAGCCGAACTTTATTTGAAAACTCCTATTTCTTATGCTGGATCTGTTCCCGAATAAGAAGACTATTGCTACTACTATTGGCAACCTCAGGAGGGTCTCTCACTGGGGACATCATCTATGACTGCCGTTTCTCTTTGGCGTCCCACAGGATTCGGTGAGGCTTTTTCGAACTCGACTCAGGAAATCCACTCCCCTGAGTTACAGCCCCGTTCCTATTATTACTATTAGAAGTAACTTCACTATCAATATTAATATTGCTATTCCTATCCATCATTTTAATATCTTTAAATTTATTCGACATTGACTAGCCAATAGCCGCAGGAGATGTGGTTTTGAAGGTTAGCAGCTGCATCTTCATCTCGAAATTCTAGTTTTTTAGAATCTAGTTTTCGCTGGTGAGGTGCTTCAGAATATTTCCTTGCAGAGTATTCTGTTAGGTCAGCTTCTTGATTTCCGCCTCGTATTAAGCGACTATGTGATTATGGGCAACATCATGCACGAAGGAGGCCTCGGTCGTCGTGACTTGGTGGAGAGACTTGAGTTTCCTATACTCCTCAGCGAGGTATCTATAATCACTTTCGATCTGTTCTTTTTCTTTGGAGTTCTGAGCGAATGTGGTGGTCCTGTTAAAGAGTTAATTGTATCGGGTGGATAGCTCTTCGAATTTTTTGCGTGCGATTTCTTTGTCCTGAGTGACTGCCATTTTTATTTTGGTGATAAGTTCGAGTAAACTGGTACTTCGGCTCTGTCGTTGTGGTTTTTGCTATATCGATTATTATTTAAACTATTACAGTTATTGTGGCTAGCTCAGATTCAGAGATTGGGCGAAACTTTCGATTGCATTCGCTAAGATGAGTAGTTGAGATTCACTTTGAGAAGTCGAGTTAATAACGGGAGAAGCATGTTTCAATTCTTGCTGAGGAAGCCAGTCCAATCGAAATTATCTCGGAAGTTTTAGCTGGATCAATCTTTATTCGATGGAATGATTATCTACTTCGATAGCAATATTATGCGCGAGTCTTAACACTTGTTGCATTTTAGAACTCTGGGCTAATGCTAGTGGTGTGCTGCCTCGCGAGTCGTGGGTTGGTTAGCTGATCTGGGGCTGCGATTGGCTTTAGTGATACAGCTGTAGAGCATGCTGGATGAACTTATTGATTCTTAGCAGATCCAGAGTGCATTCATCGATGATCTTTTAGGGAGTCGCATAGACATCATCGATTGATTTGAGGATTTCTTTCTTATGCTCGGATTTCCAAATTCTTGACTGGGCTCGGAATTATTAGAGTCGAGAGATTGAATTATTATTGCTTGTCAGCATCAGATTTAAATCTTCAAATAAGGCCGTCCTTATCATACTTTTCTTATTATATCTATATGTTTCTAATTAAATTTTCAATTGTGAATATTTCGAGTTTCTCACATTTTTTCACTTTTTTAAAATAGAAATAAGTATATCACTTTGGTAGACAATCTATGAAAAATATATTGAGAAAAAACAAAATAAAAAAATTATGGTAACTATGACTATTTCTTTAATTAAAAAAAAACATATTAAAGAAATATACATAAAAAAATTAAAAAATCACATTGGAGGTCTCGGAGGAATCTGCTGTTGGTTAGGTTGGCAAAACCCGACCATTTGTTCGTAATATTGTTGGTACATCACGTTCATATACATTTGTTGTTGCGCTTGCTGCTCCATCTGCATATGGTTGGCTTGTTACCTGTTTAGGTAATGATGTCGGTGTCCCTGGCCGTTGGGATGCTGTTGATGGCCCATACGATTGTACTGATCTCCTGAGTGTCGTTGTTGCGGCTGTTGTTGATTATGGAACGTTGGTGCCCCGTTATAAGTTGGAGGAGGCCTCCTCCATGGTCTCTAACCGGCTTCGAAGTTCATCCTTTCCGGAGGACGCTTGTGTCCTTTTCTTGGACCGTCGCTGCGGTTGTCAGGTACATCGTCTCCCGAACTATCAGCCTCCTCGTCTTCCACCTCGATGGCATCCTTTTTGCCTTTTGCAGCTAGCATTTCAATTTCATGCCTTCCCAAGAGTTTTGAGCCAGCACAGAAGTAAATCCCTTGTCCAATCTCCATTTCCGATCTGAGACAAGCCTCGTCCAGCTTGATAGAATAAAAAGGCTTCTTCACGGGCCCAAACACATCCACTACATATCCCAAAATCTGTTTTTATTTGTTCAGGACGTAGTTGTCGAGATCCAAAACCATATCGTCAGTGGCCTCAACAATCAAGAAGTTCTCAACAAATGTCATGAGCTTGCCGATTTTGAAGATGCCTGTTTCTTTGCTGACTTCGGGTTTTTGGGGAGGGGGTTGCTTGGTAACCTGGCTGTATTCTTCATTCAGACTGAACTTGCTGGTCGGCTCGAAGTCAAAATCATCCTCCTCTTGTTGGGCCATCTCGCGCAGCTCGGGGGCGGACACACTCGAAAGGGACCATTGGGAAGAATTGTCATCGTCAGTGTCCTTCTTCGTCTTCTTCTTCTTTTGCTAAGGGTTGGGTTGGCTCGAGGGTTGAACCTAATTTATGATTGCCTATTGCTCGTTAATGGGAACGATTTATTATTCGTGCATTTCCTTTTTTTTTGTTAGTCAATTTTGTATATATTTTTTTTATTATTATTATTCTTATTTATTATTGATATTATTAAAGCGTAAAAAATGTATCGAAAATTATATTTATAATCTGTATATTGCACATTTTATTTCAACATTCCCGAAAAATAGAGAAAAACTAGTAAATGATTATGTTTTATTATTTAGTATTCATATTAAATATATCTAAATTTATTAAAATTTAATTCTGTGTATCTACAGTAAAAAAAATATTTTTATATTATGCTTATTTAATGATACAGGATAAAAGTAATGTTTAATGAAAAAAATATAAATATTTTGAATATTCTATATTAATTATTGGTTATCATGGTTTTTATTATTTCTTTGGAACTATCCGTTTCACAGACATAACTTATAAGTCTCCTTCTGGCTGCTCCCAAACTACAGCCAAATACGACACATCTTCACCCTATTTAGTGTACTTAATGTAATAATTCCACCCAGCCACCACCTGGGTCCAAAGCTTTACTGCCTGGTACCCTGCCAGTTTTGGGGTATTCGCCAGGACGTATTCATTTATTTTGTCGAAGCCTTAGTATTTCTTAATGTCTACGCTGCGGGTTCCTCCTGCCCGACCACACTGTATTGAGGTAGCCAATACTGACATTAATAGAACTGTTATTAGAAGTGCGTTTACCTTCATATTTTTTTTATTGATTTTTATAGGAATAATAATTTTAATTCTTATACTAAAATGACTATTGTTACTCTATTTTTTCCCATCTACTTCTCAGGTTGTAAAATCAAAATATATTTCAGCCACGTGATAAAAAAATGAATGCATATATTTTAGAGAAAAACTATCAAATCTTGATAAGCAGTTTTATTTTTAGACATTCTTCTGTAGGAATTTTATTGGCTTCAAGTTGTTTCTTGACCCAACTGTTTCCTTTCTTCGCAATTAGGGCGTACTCGCCACATTTAACTACTTGCTCCAGCCAAGACACGATCAAAATGGTCGTGATCAGCTCGGGCTGGTATGCTGCGAAACTGTCGAGATCAGATTCCTTGAGACCAAGCAAATGGAGGATGGTGGGGAGGAGACTGGCTTCCCAGCTCCCATCGATCTTCTGTCTGTCTACGATACCCCTGGCATCACCTCCTACTTATATTACTTTTTCTTTCTACTTTTCCGTTTTCTTCAGTACTTGTGACTGTTGTTCGTGTGATTTTTTGTCACCCATCATGATGATTGTCTGGATTTTTTTCTACTTTTTATCTTCCTTTACCCTACTTTGTTTTTTCTTCTTAATGCTAATATCTTCCATTAACGTATTGGAATTATTGCTATTTCTATTACTACTGATTTTACACTTCATAGCCTTTTAGTACTGATCTTTCTAAACTTCCTTGTTTGAAGATGAATCAGATCCCTAATCCCCCCATCCCCCTATTGTCTTTGTCGCTGCTTTCTCGACCATAGAATATTTTGCGAGTTTAGCAGTCGCACTCTATGTTTTGCTCGCGGCAATAGATTTTTTTGATTCCGGATAATAATTCTGGATTAGAGTTGATGAGGGTTTACAATTATTACTCAAAATTTGTTTGGATCTCGTAATGAACTCTGTTTAACTCTGTGGTTGGGGTATCGAGACATGCTTCAACTTACTACTGCTCATATATTATTGCAGCTTACCGTCGACAAGTTCTTTGCCGATACACAAAAAGGCAGTTTCTTCGCAAAGCACCTGATGCTTGACTGATTCCTTAATCGCATACTCCTTCGCGTCCTTGAGTTGGGCAATTAAGACTTCACTGCCGATATCGCTTCCATATTTTAAGGCCTCCAATACCCTCGATATTGTTTTATGGTGCGCCATCTTATTTACAACCTCATTCACATTTGCCCCTTGACTCGAAACATCAGCTTCAGTTGTGATTTTAGCCTTGGTGAGAGGGTCGATATACCAAAAACATACTCGGGTATTTCCTGAGAAGCCTTGTTTGAATATGAGAAAGACACTGACGGGTTCGTCTTTTAAGATGTATGGCATATCCTTGGGATTCGGGATGATTGACTCAACAGTCTATTTATCAAACTCTAAACCGAACTCAGTCAGGACCGGACTCATTGCCGCAGCAAGCAAGCCTATAATTTTGGCAGACACGTTTTCGCTGTCTTGAATAAAGATATGCTGGCCTTTGCCTTTTTCGCTACAGCCAATAATAAGTGCTTGTGAACACCCATTTCCAATACCAATGGCATGCACCCTTGCAAATTTGGTGTTTCTAGCCACTATATCGATGACCGAGGTTGTATTTCTCACAGCTCCATCTGTCAGCAAGAAAATCTGCTTAGGATAGCCCTTAATCAATTGCTTTGTAGCTTGTAGCAAGGGATTTCCAATGGCAGTTCCCCCCATATTTGCATTCATATTCGATATGTTTTTGATG
Organism: Halesus radiatus; assembly: GCA_022606495.2. NCBI lineage: Eukaryota > Metazoa > Arthropoda > Insecta > Trichoptera > Limnephilidae > Halesus > Halesus radiatus. The sequence goes on along the minus strand of JAHDVE020009692.1, from coordinate 2,325 downwards.
GCTGCTTTCAATGAATCCTCAGTATATTTCGTTGGTTTCCCGAACATCGGTTAGTAGCTGCTTCCGAAGGAATAGATCTCAAAGTAACAGTCTTGTGGGAGACTTCTCAAGAAGAAAATCAGGGCATCTTTTGCTTTTTCCATTCGAGTCCCCTCCATTGATCCGCTTCTGTCCAGCAAAAATATATACTCCCCACGAGCTTGTTCCATGTCGAATTCCACCGGCTTGCCTTCCAGCTGACTTCTGAAAGCATCATCAACATTAACTGTCTCCCCAAATCTGGGGATGAGAGACACCAATGCAGTTGTGCTGACATCAGTCCTTCCGATCACGACTGAAGGCTTTTCGAAGTCTTCGGTGCTGTAAAGAAATGTAAAATCTTTGTTGGGGATGCAACTTTCTTCCATGACAAGGACGGTCTCAGTTTTGTCCTCGGAGAGTGAAAGCCGAAGTAATTCGTGAGAGCTCGATTTGCAGAATATTATTGGTTTGCTTGATTTTATCGTTATTTTAAAAGTCCAGGTATATTCGGGATAAGAGACTGTTTTCTTAGGAAGCAGTCCCCCCGATGGTAGAATAGAGTCGAATGACCTAAATCTACCCACCTGGTTGCTCATGCATCGAGGCGAGATATGTGAACCTATCATCAACTTCCAGAAGGTATTGACGCTAACCTCTAACTCCTGGATAAAGTGAATTTCGATTTTGACTCTTTATTAAGGTCCTATGTTCCCGATCTCCATTTTCAGAATGTCACCGCTTTGTTAATCGATTGTCCCCATCGCCACCTCTCTGCCCTATGACAGAGCTGTCTGGTATTATTTCTTGGCTTGAACTTTTTCTTTGACAACGCCTTCGATGACACGATTCCCAAATGTTGCCACAAATTTGTTTATGGTTACTCTCGGGTCAATGGGAATGGAAAAGTCGACTTCCAAAAATCTCGACAGTGGGTTGACGTACTCTTGAGTCAACGTGACTTGGGCGAGGTTGTTGACGATGTCGATTTGGTAGTCTATGCTTTTAAGGGGTACCGCCAATGGGGGCGCAGGCTGATATCCAACGAGTCGTCTCGCATAAAGTCCTGCCTTCCTGGGTAAAGGGGGCTCCCGCTCTCCAACAAAGAGTTTCCAATCAGTTTAACTAATAGACTTGGCTGGTTCCATTTTGTTTGTTTGTTTTTTGGTTTAAATGTTTTTTGTTATATCTTTTCTGATGAATTTAGTTTTTATGATAATTAATCAATATAATGTTAATTATATAGAGAGTATTATGTATGTATTTTTTTATTTCGAATATGAGAAAGAATAGAAATCTGTTCAGTTATTATGATATTTGGGTTGTTCCTATTATCAGCTAGAGTAATGCATAATATAAATTTAACTTTCGATAGATTGAAAACTATAAATGTGTATAATTGTAAGGAAAAGTGTGCCACTTTTGTGGCTTATCTAAAAAATATTATAACTCAATATGTCTATTTCCTCTTGGTCTTCTCCATCTTTTGCCTGGCTTCCGTTATTCTTTCGGCATACCGCCTTTGTTCCTTCAATGAAAATAATAAATATATATACACTCTCATATGATTATTTTGACTGTTTATAAAAATATTCATAATAATACAAAATCCAAACTAGAATATGACTTATTGAAGATATTTTTATTATGTGGATTCTTAAAATTTGAATTCTATTTTTAATAATCATTGATATAGATGAGCAAGTCAACAGCCATCCGTTCCCCCAAAAAATCACCATAAAGACCCTATCAGACCCTTCCAACTTAGCGATACCCACCAGCTTTATCGATATCGCCAAATAATAAAATATTAGTTCCTGACAATAGCATCTCATTAAAAAAATAACTTCTCAAAAAATTCTACTAAACACCAGAAATGGAGGAGAAAAAAAATATTTTGATGAACTGGCCGGTCTCAGATCGAAGCAAAAATAACCCTTTACTCAAACTACTGGAAGAATAGGGTTTTGTCGAATTAAAAAATCAATCTTACATCATCGGCAACGTCACCAATAATATGATACATGGATATGGACTTGTCTTATACAGTCCAACTCGCTTTTACGAGGGCAGCTTCCAAAATAATTATAAACACGGCCATGGTCTGGAGTGTCTACAGAACGGTGCATACGTGGGGGACTATATTAACAACAAGCCAGAAGGCAAAGGGTGTTTTTACTGGTCAAACGGGTAGAGCTACGAAGGATAATTCGTTAGCGGGATGAAACACGGTTCAGGGAAATGGACTTCCCATTCATAGAGCTATACAGGAGAATGGAAGTCGAACGTACCCGATGGTGTGGGAAT
>JAHDVE020009691.1:0-83197 GCA_022606495.2 Halesus radiatus | reverse complement strand
ACCTTCGTCGGGAAAAGGTACTCGAACCACCAAATGAAAAGACGTGAGCTTTCTAGACCGGGTTTATTTTACGGGAAGGCAGTCACAGGTAGTACATACGGAGTTATAATAACAATTGGCAGTACATAACCTATCTAAGGTTCCAATATCTCTCTCTCTCTGATGAGTCTAAAATCGGACAAGTTATTTAAAGGCACAGTTAAATACAGCACGGAAGGAGGTTTGAAATACAGCTTACGTAGGTCGATCGGTGTCTGTCAGCACGCTCCTTCATCGCAAAGGGTGATGCCAAGGAACGCTGGATCTCACACGGACAGCATTCAGTAGCTCATAGGGAGTTATGCACTCATCACTGTCTTTACTAATTAGATTTATGCAAAGACAATGAGTTTACAATGTACTAATACATGGAAAGCAAGATGACGCCAGAAACCATGCGCAGCGGCCACGTGCTAAGAGCACGCCGCACGCACCTCTCGATTCTAATGTCGGACTTCTAATTACGAGCTGCGGGATTTCGCCGGATGACCGTTGCGCGAGGCCGGTGGCGGGCGGTAGTGTCGCTCCTGGTGGCGAAAGCCGGGACTAATCCTAGCGTATGTTCGAGAATATTCTAGAATCTCCTTTTATTAGTAGTGAATTCGTTACACACAGTTCATAGAAATAAATAAAAAATATATTTATATTTGCCTATGCGGCAATACAAAATAGTGCACTGAATTATTTACTTTCTTTATATAAAAACGGGTATATATTTATTTATTTATTATATTATATACGCCCTATATGGGCTTTTATGTATTTAGTTAGTAACAATAGTCACAAAGGTGCAAAACACATCACAGTAGGATATTGATGAAATAACTTTTGTCAAAAGTACTAACTTCATAAAATGTATATTTAAAATACATGTTCTCTTAGTATGGGTTTTTTATGAAAAAAATAATCCAAAGTAAACACCTAGAGTCCAGACATGTTTCTCTTACACTAAACCCAAAAGCCAGTTCACTTAAAGAGGAAGGGCTGCGCGGCCTGTTTCACGAAAAACTTATTTTTGATTTGAAACTAAAATACTCACCTTAACCTAATGACGTTTTTTTTGTTCATCAAAAAGTATCGTAAATATCTAGTACGGATTAAAATTTATTTATTTATTTTTGTTTTACATTATAAAATATAGGCCAATAAAGGAATAGATTTTTCGCAATTTTAGAGGCACCTTTAACAATTATTTTGGGGTTAGTGGTGATTTAAAAGAAAGCTTTACCCCCTCTGCCTTGAAAACATAATTACTCGTATATACATATTTTTTAAATATTAAAATAAGCATTATGGTGGACTTAAAATAAATTAAAAATGACCAATTTACATTGGAATATAAATTATGTAAATTATGTACAAATACACGAAAAAACGTTTTTTTTTAATATTTTGCTTTTATGTTTTTATTTACGTAATCATATTTACATTGCAAATCGAATTATTAAAAAAAAATACAATACCCCCGCAAATAATTTTCTAATTTGCCTCTAAAATTATGAAAATTGATTTTTTTCATGGCCTTCATAATTAAAATCAAAAACACATAAAATAGTTTTCATCCATACTAGATGTTTACTAAACCTTTAATTAAAAAAATATGTCATTCAGTTTATATGGGTATTTTGGCCTCAAATTCAAAATTTATTTATGTATGAAACAAGCAGCGCAGCCGTTCCTCTTAATTGGCGTAGTAATAATTTGAAAATAATATATATATGGTATATATATATTTTACCCCGTGCCTTCATTTCCAGTGCTATAAACTATTTTTAGATGTTGTCTGTAATTATTTCAATATCTCTCTACATATACTAAACGCAGAGGTAATATTTTTTGAGTTTCTCAGCAAAATATTTATGTATTGGATGAGATAATTAAAATTTATAAATATTTTTCAAAAGCAACAAGAAAAATATTTTGTCGAAAAATGGTTATTAGATATAAACGATTGTCTATGTGCATTGATAACTTGCCGAGTGGTGTGGTAGTGAGCAAGAAAGGGCATGGGGTTTTGCTCGCCGTGCCACGATGCGCGGTCGTCAGTAGCCGGCGATCTGGCAACTATAATGGACGTATTATGCCTTTTGTGCGTGACCGATATTACCCTCGTTTTCAGTATTTATTCATAATACTACACTTTCGTACATATGTGGTAATTATAAAATTATTTCCATTAGTAATAAATACAAACTCTTTTTTGTTCAACTTTAAATGTGTACTTCGTACACTGAGTAGGCAACACCGAATCTCGAAATATTTTCTAGCACCGTGAGGGAAGGATTAAAGACACGTTTGATGACTTAGCAGGACTGCCCAGGTTCATGAAATGAGGTTTGTTCAGGTCTTGGCGCGGATGCGTCTGTTCACTAACTTTGTGGCGGGCTGGACAGGGAGAGGCCGGAAAGCAAGACGCATTGATGTCTCCAGCGGACCACGCGGTATGGATAGGTCCGTCACTACTGGACACACTAACCCATATATTTCTACCCACCCCTTATAATTTTTTCCCTGCCAGAATTTCCTTTCCATAAAAATACCCTCTACATGGCATCCTCAAAGATGAAATAGTGGGTGGAGATAATTTAAAAAAGAAATCATTTCGACGGAGAATATTAAAGTGTATTTGAAAAACAAAGATAGATCCTTCCTGTGTTTTCTGTTTCCAAAACTACGGATCTAACCGTTCTATTATAGAGAAGGTCGAATCGAAACATTGAAAAAAAAAACTTTTTTTTAATACGGTGAAAACAGATCATGTACTTACCTCACAGAATAGAGAATTTTAATTATTTTCTCACTAAATCGGTTTTACCCAAAACAGCGTCCAAATTAGAATTGAGTAGGAGTAAATAAAATCATGTAAGTAAGTCGTCGCAATGTGGATTAACCACAGTTTGAAAATGTCCTTGAATGCCGTAACAGCTGCCACAATAATAAAAAAAACTACAATACTTGCAGAACTCAATGATAAAATTATTAAATTTCTTAAAAAAATGAAATGGAGATCTACGAATTAAACACAAAAACAATTTTGTTTCGTTTGTGAAGAAAAAAATTTATTAGTGTTTTTAACATGACGAAAAATGTGTTTAATATTTTGTGAGAGATTTCTAAATTTCTAAGATTTATTTTTATGTTTGATCATTGCTCGTATTGAGGTATCTTGTCATAATATCACTTCCTTGTTAAATGCTTGAAAATCTTCCGATTTCTAAACTAATCAAACCGAATTAAAAACACACTCAACGTGATCAAGCTGCGGTAGTTAGCAAATGAATGATTAAGATAAAGGGGCGGTCCCTCATGAAACTTAAATCAGATAGAATGGAGTAAAATATGATTATCAAAGACACACAAATGTTGCTAAGTAAATAAAACAAAGCATTCTAATTACGTTCTGTATGATTCTCGAATAATTTCAGTCCTTTAAATTGTACATCGTGTAGCGCAAACGTACATTATTTCATTACGCATGTTTGTGGTAGCTTTGGGAGGTCTTCATGAGGATTTTCATGATCTTTAACTCTCCGTGGAGTAGTGGTAAATGCCCTTGACTTTGGTTGAGGTATTTCATAGAAATTCTAGTTTAACATTATCATCATGTAAATGTGAAGAGACAATAAAGACGTAAAATAAGTTGATTAATATTTCTAAAAATTGCGTCAGCTTTCAAAGTGAACTTGGGTAAAACGACCGCTCAAAATACTCGTAGACATAATTCGGTTCAATTAATAATTCGAATGGCGGTACCGCGTACTGCTGCGCCAGTCATTTTATGTATCGTAACGTCACACGCTTATCGGTCGGCGAGATTTATTTTTATTTGTTTATGTTACATTTCACAGAAGCGCCCCCCTACACTCAAGACAGGGGAATACCACCCGGTTGGGTAAGGTTGTGAGGCAGGTAAGGGTAGGGACTATTCTTTTTCTTTTTGAGTCGCTTTCTCAATGCTAAGGATCGTGACCCCCAACTCCAATCTCCCTCGTGGATAAGTCAACTCCACTCCTCGCGATTCTGCGCTGCATGGAAAGCTGTGGACACCGATATTTCGGACACATGCAAAATTTGGTCGCTCCTACGCCTCAGTAACTTTCCTCTGATTCTCCTGTCTTCCACTTTGCCAGTGACCATGAGCTTCTCCAGATTGGAGTTCTCGATTTGGCGAGAAACATGTACAAGGAATCTGAAAACACGCTATAGACAGATAGTAGATTGTCTATTATGGATGCTAAGCTCTTCCAGAATTGATATGTTTGTGCTCCTGGCTGTCCATCTAATCTTAAGCATTTTCCTCTACCACCACATTTCGAAAGCGTCTATCTGTTTCTTATCGCTGGCTCTGAGTGTCCATGTTTCCACGTCGTAAAGGAGTATAGGAATGATCAACGCCCGGACGAGTTTTATCTCGGTGGTCGTCGTTATGCCTCTGTCACTTCATATCTTTTACAGTTTGCTCATGGCGTCTTTTGTCATGCAAATCCTTCTTTTAACTTCTGTTTCACAACTTCCTTCGTCACTTATAGACGGGCTTAGGTATATGAAGTTATTCACCATTGTCTGTGAGAGCATTTTTTCCTACGAAAGGTGTTTGCCTTGTCGATCACCATTATTTTTGCTTTGAATTTGTTGTTCAGTACATCTAGATTATCTTCTTCTACGGGTCTTGAAGATGCCCGGATTAAATAAAGGAGAACAAACAGATGCCGGTAGCTCGTTCAACATGCGAGCAGCCTTACACAAAAATGGGTTAGAGAGACGACCCATTTTCATAAAACAGACATCAACTGTGAACGAGTGTTTCGTTGGCGTCCGTTCTATTAAAATACCGGTAGAACAGACTCAGCATATTTACATTACGTTTGTGTATTAGAGATGGCAACCAAAAGAGAGGGTTTACCAGATTTTATGAGATTTTCCGAAAATATCAATATTTTGACTCCTTTGGAATATAGAATTCTGTACTAAGCAAGCTCTAATTAACATTATATTGTAAATTTATTACTTTTGGAAAAAGAAGTTCTGAATTTTTATTTGTAAAATTATACAACATACTCCCACTTATTATCAAATAAATAAATTCAATCAATAATTGCATTAAGTGCAGCAAAACTTAGTTTAACTAATTAACAGAAGAATAACTGACCACTGTTATTAAAACTACGTCATAGAAGTTACTGAAAATAACTTAACCAAACCTTGAGGTTGAAATATAGAAGTCGCTGAAACCCCTTTATTCAAAACCTCAGCACGGGATCTCCTAGTGAGAAAGAAAAATTAGAATTTATCGACGAAAAAATGAATACATAGAAAAATAAATAAAATTCTTCTCATGCGTACTAGATATTTACTTAAACTTTAATTTTAAAAAATGTATTATTCAGTTTGGATAGGTACTTTTGCCTCAAATCCAAAATTAAGTTATGTATGAAACAGGCAGCGCAGCCGTTCCTCTTAAGAACTTTAGATTTTACTGATGTTAACTCAACAGTGAATATTAGGCCAGAACATAGACTCGCATTGCTTATGCATAATATACGTAGCAGTGGTTTCAGGATAACCATTTAAAAGAGCCCACGTTTGCTTGTATTTTTACACCGATAGTGGTTCAAACTGGTTATATGGATTCGAACTTGTTTAGTACACCCGCCCGCAGACCCCTCGTACACCGTAGTACTACTACAATACAGTACACCACTACACAAGCAAGAATTAAGAATCTCTTAAAACTATTTTGTCTGCACTTAACTGTGGTTAAAGGTTATAAAAAAAAGTGAATAGAAACACTTTGAGGGATTTTTAGAAGAGAACTTATTATTTTATCAAATAAAGCAATCACTTTTTGGCTTGGCATTAAAATTTAAAAAAAAAATCTTTGTTTGAAATCACTTTATTATACTCGTATGTATACATTGTCGACCGGTTTCGGATGGATCCAACTTTATTATTATTAAGTGGGTTTCTACTATCTAATAATAATTTTTCTAATGAACTTTATATAATCAAACTAAGCTAATAATAAAGGATATGACCATAATCTAATTGACAAAATCCTATAAATGAATTTCCGAATTTAAACAATAAATTTCTCTATAATGGTCTGGCAACTAAAAATAATAATAACTTAACACCCTAAAAGTGAAAATTTTTGAATATAACTAAATTCTTCTTGTTCACATTAAAACTTCCATCAGAAATAAGACCAGCTTTTGAAACCGGTAATAACTTAGGTAAACTTTTAATTAATAAGTTGCTAGAGCAGTTTGTTAGCAGGAAAATTTAACAACTTTATCACATATAACACAAATTAAATAATAGCAACATAGAAAAAGATGTAAAAGAATAATTATTCTTAAAATATCCATAGACAATCATACTCAATTAAAGCACTTGTACAAAGATATAACATAGGGATTTCTAATAAATTTGCAGTACTCCTATATTTACAAACAATAAATTTACAATATTCCTATTTAATGAAAATGCTAATGCAAAAATAAGTCAAATTTCATGCGTGACTCTTTCTTATGGTGGCAGCATAGTGTATTTTAAGATGCTAGGTGTTCTTGTCTGTGCCCGGAAGTGGTTACAAACCCTTACTAAACGTTTTGTAGACCACATTATTAATAAGTCTACAATAAAAAATTTACATAAAAATGTATATTAGCATCCTGTCTCATAAAAAATCTACATTTAATTTTTAATTATTGTCATTGAGATTTAAAAAAAAACCTTATTTCAATATTTAATCACTGTCGAAAATAATATTAATATAACCTAAATGAAAAATGAAAACGGAAAAAATGACTTCGATTCTACCTTCTCTATGATAGAACGGTTAGATCCGTAGTTTTGGAAACAGAAGACACAGGAAGGATCTATCTTTTTTTTTCAAATACACTTTAATATTAAAAAAAAGGTTTTTTTTTTCAATGTTTCGATTCGACCTTCTCTATGATAGAGCGGTTAGATCCGTAGTTTTGGAAACAGAAGACACAGGAAGGATCTATCTTTTTTTTCAAATACACTTTAATATTCTCGGTCGAAATGATTTCTTTTTTAAATTATCTCCACCCACTATTTCATCTTTGAGGATGCCATGTAGAGGGTATTTTTATGGAAAGGAAATTCTGGCAGGGAAAAAATTATAAGGGGTGGGTAGAAATATATGGGTTAGTGTGTCCAGTAGTGACGGACCTATCCATACCGCGTGGTCCGCTGGAGACATCAATGCAATAATTAAATAATAAAAAATAAATAAAAAGATTTTAGTTGCATCTGGGACACGAACCCAGGACCTCTGCCTATCCGGAGCAACCGCTTAACCAACTTAACTAATGAGAATAATTCAATTTATGCCATCTTCATCGATATCATATCTAAAATTCAAGATTTGTTAATATTATTCTCCATTTTTTATCCTATGTTATTGGCAGCTATCTTTATAATGATTACAAAGTTTCTAAGGAACACAATTGCAAACTAGACAGTGTCTTCGAATTAATATCTGATTTTTTATTAATATGAGACATCGATTGACTTTTTATAAAAGTCTAAAGAATATATTCAATTTTTTATTTAATATTTAATTTCTCAGAAAATACTGAACTTGTCAAAAATATTTGAACAGGTAATGTGGCATCAGAGATAGCCGCAAGTCAGCAAGCAGTGGGTAGTAAGGCCCTCGATCTGTCGGTACTGCCGCGGCCGCCCTAGGCGCATTAGTCTCTCTTTGAGGGCCTGATCCGTCCCGTAAAGGCCTTATAACTGCTGGCCGTCCTTTTGATATTAGCCCTTGAGGTTTTAATATTTTTATCATCCCCAAAGTAAGGACTGAAAGGGTAAACCACCAGTATTGTGGGTGTTTCCATGTGCCCGAAGGAAAGGTCGCATAATTAGAGTTGTGGTGACCGACGCATACTTGTGTGTATCGGTGTATTATATATCTGTACACTTCCGACAGGGATTCTTTTTTCGAAACATCACAGTGAAACATTGATTTATTTGGAATATTCGGAAATTTCCATGTTGTGTTTATTTCATTAATTAAGTTCATCACTCAAAAATGGTTCTAAATATAACTTTGTCATCTGCTAACTCAAGCAAAACTAAACATGGAAATTATTATTATATTCTATACTGGTAGTTCAGAAAACGTCTAAGTTTTCCAGCCAAAAAAAAAGTTTTTTTTTTTTTGAATTTAATGAAATTTGTCGCCAAGAGTCTGTAAAAGGTACAGTTTCAAAACCAGTGAAAGCATTTTCGAACGCTTTACCTAAACTTTCTATACGTATTTTCACTGGAAACCTTATAAATTTTTCTTACTATTCGTATAGAATTTACAGATAAATATTTGATACCATTTCTTGCATTAGCAGAATACAAAGTGCGTATTTTTTAGTGCTGACTGTTGAAAGAAATTTTTTTACAGATTCGCCGTTTTTTTTGTTGATGTTGATTAACAACTTTGTAACTTGCTGTATGCGAGCAATGAGTGTGTGTATAATTTTCTCATGAAAGTTCTCAGGGATTCCTACAAGTTCAATTACTTCTAGTGATATTGATGAAATATTTTCAAATGTCAAAATTTTTTCTCGGCCAAAATGTCAATTTTTCTGGCCTGTCTGGTTTCTAGGAGCGAAATGGTCTTGTGTAAATTACTGACATCTATTTTATTTCAAATTGGAATAGATCGCACTTCTAGGGATAATCAGTTCAGTTGTAAGAAGGACCAGTTTCCTAGAAAAGCTCGGTGAGTCTGAGGTCTATTGGCAAAGTCTAAAGCTCTTTGTAGGGGCCCGAAGTTATTGGCTACTTTTGAATCCCACATCCAAACCTACCCCTGTAGGTGGAACGGGTGAACATTTGAATTGGAGGTCATTCACTATTTACGGTCAAAGTATAAGTTTTTTTTTTAATTTATTATAAAATTTATTATTATGTCTTTCTTATTGGGATTAGTCGTAACTCGAGAAATTCATATAATTTTTGTTAAATTTTTTAAATATTAAATCCACACAGGTGGCCCTCAGGAAAACAATTTCCTTGAGGCCATATATTTGAGAATGCTGTATGGAGGGTCTTTTGAAGGAAAGAAAAAAGAGTCAGAAAGAAAAGAGGTATCTGGGGTTGGTAGGAATTTGCAGGTCAGTGTGAACAGTAGTGACGGACATATTAATCAATCCGTCCCACTGCGGTGCAAGGGGATGGGTCTAGAGAGTTCCGCTGGAGAGGTTAAGGTGTTTCCCTCAACGGGTCTCTCCTGATCTGGCTTACCACGCAATAAGGAACTTCTGTGAAAAATATAATGACTTTAAAAATATATTTTCATATAGATCAGCAAACGCCGATTCTGAATATAGTATAACTTTCATTATATATAATTATACGTAGAACTTATAAATAGTTGTTTAAAAGTGAATAAAAAATCAGTACATCAAAACACCGTGTTATGTAGGTACCATTGCAATTAGAACATCTGACGTCACGTGAGCATTCTGTTTTTGGATTAGTATGAAAATTTTTATTATTCGATTTTGTTTTGTATTTTAAATATGATTTTTTTTAGTTTTGATCAAATTTTAAATTAATTTGGGTGACTTTACGCTCTATAATAATTGTTCAATATAAACAACTATTATTAATAAAAGGAATTATAGTATTCATGATTAAACCAATTATCAATACGGATATTATGATAATGTTAATGATCAATACTATTATTATTCTTTGAGTTAAAGTTTCTAAAAAGGCACATAATTTTATTTCTGATGTTTAGTTATGGTTTACCATGAATAGAATATACAATTATGTACGGTAAAACTCATACTTGTTCTGACATTTGACATTCTAACCTCAAAACTGGTCAAAATCGACCGGTCATAGATTTGGAGCGTTTTGAAATAAAAAAATTGAAAATTATCTTAATCATGAAAACTAACTTTAGAAAAATAAAACGAAATATACTGGTATTTAAGTTTGAACGTCATTATTGATACATACATATATTTTTAAATTGGACTGGTGTTCCTTATTGGTGAGCCTGTGAATCGGTCATGAAGCCCGGCACCCCTGCTAAGTCATCAAACATAGTGAACCACTTGGGATGACCTATGGCAGAGGTGTTGTTATCTAATTGAATGATTAGTGGGGCGGCGGTACCCATACCTACTTCCCAAACATATTAAAGAAAATACAAACAGATTACTTTTGTTTTTAGAGATTAGTCCATGTTTTTTTTTTTGATTTGTGTGTACTAGATCTTATAATGTTCTTCACTATTTAAAATATTAAAATTTCTCTGTATTGATTTTGTAATGAAATCAATAATAAATGACGTCGCGCGCGGTCTTATTTTTTAAGAATAATGACTTTTTCAAATCCACATGGCTCTTGACGAAAATGTAAAATTTCTTAAAAGAAAAAATTGAGAAAATTTCTCTGCGCTACAGCTCACTGCTTGAAAGTATTTTTAGCTGGACATACTAAAAAATTATACGCAATAAAAATATTTCCAGAAGAGGATTTCAACAAATGATTTTTTGTGAAGATTTGTCTTTTTTCCAATTTTGTTCTTTTCAGTTTGCGGGATGTGCCTTTGTTTGTGAGATCTAGATATTCTATTGTTTTAGTTGACTGTGTTATTTTTTTTTGTTTATTTCCGATCACATCTGTTCTTGTTCAGATGAGAACTTTTATGTCCTTTGTTGTACTGATCAGACTATTTACAATACATTACAGTAAATTACAATGATTTTGATCAGTCTTCAACAAAAATTTATATTTATTTATTTATTGACACCTAAAAGGCTTTTACATGTTAAGACATTTATCACATAGTTAGTTATACAAATAAGTATAGTATTATAGTGCATAAAATAATAATTAGAGCGTGAAAGATGTAAGTAGTTACAATTTACGACTGGTTTGAACATTAGAATTATTTCGCATATTGCCCAAGGCCAGTCTTTTCTGCTTCCTTGAGAAGTTACAAATACATTTTTATAAGTTTTGAAGAAACATGGTTCAGACACCGAGTGGCTTTGAACTGTACTTAAGATAATTTTTTTATTGTTTTTTCCACACAATCAGGAGGACATAAGATGAGCAAGTATATGCAAGAATAAGTCGGAGACGTACCAGAAAGATATGACTCTATCAAATGAATCAAATACTTCAGTCTTGTCATACATCCAAGAGGTGACTTAACATAAAGGTTATGTTGCGGTATAGGAGCAAAAATTGAGTGACAAGGCAGCAAAGATCTTCTGGCGTTCCTTCCATATTCTAGTTTTATTGTTACTTAAAATTATCTTCCTTTCTTACAGAATAAAAAAAAATAACATTATTAAAAAGATTATCTAAACTTTCGATCTTTAAAAATAGTCTTAAAAATGTGGGGTATATTTCTACCATATCAAACCCTTACAAACCACGAAATTATCAACATGTTTTTCAGTTCGCTTCAGGAACTCACCCCCTGTTGGTGGGTGGTTGGGAGCTGCGAACAAAGTGTTCGGCTTTTCCAGTCAAAAAGGAAAACTTCCTTCGGTATAAATACGCCCGGATGAATTTCAATTCCCATCACCGCTTGTCCTATGAAAATAGAAAGAGTTGGAGGCTTATGGGAGGAATGGAGATTAAATGCCAAACGTTATAAGTTACCCGTATATTATATGAAGAATACGAAATATGGATGCTTTTGATCCATATTTGAATAGTTTTATCAAAATAATCAATAATTCTTGGGGTAGATAGTACTCGTATTTGTATCCCAATTTTACAATTTTATTTATATGATGTATATTCTAGTAGTTAGGTTCCACGCGGTTTACAATTCAAGTTTTCACATACACTCTCTAATATAATTGGATATTTTGAAAATATAAAATCAATAATATGGCATCCTAATTGCCTTTTCGAGAGATAAAATTACAGTTCAAATCTACATCACGATGAAAATGGTGGTATGATCTGAAAATAACTTACTTAAAATTTTTAAGAAACAATTCTGTGCGAATTTAATGATGCCAAAATATCGAGTCTTTAGTGGGAACAGATATTTTGATGATTTTCTATTAACATTATGATTAAACTTAGCTATATATTATAAGCTAAGAAAAAAAATTACTCACGTGTAAGATTGTGCTAATTTTTCAATATTATTTTGTAATATCTATTTAAATATGCAATAATAACTGAATACAGGGTTAAAAAAATTACCTACATTGTTCTCGGACTATTTTTTATAAAATTTTGTGTGCATATGTAATATGTTATTAAAAAAAATCTTGTACATCATAGATATAACTCTAATATTCTGTTTTAAGCTTTTGCATGTGGATATAATATTTTAATATAATCTGCCCCTCTCTGTTTCGCCTATAAAATATGTTGAAGGGGTAATGGCACAATATGGCACAGGGGACCCTTAAATCAGATGACTGTCAATTTGGATACAAGCCAGGATTAGGAACTATGCTTGTATGTAAGGGTCCATACAAGTAATAATATATTATATTCATTGAAATAATTGGAAGTATTTGCTGCATCGTACACATTATCATGTCGGAAACACCGTGGACAAAGAAAGCACCTTGGAAGTACAGTTTGCAAAATTAGGATTGACCCAAACAAAACAAACTTTGGATTATTTCATAGGACAACACAAAATTTGGATTATTAATAGGACAACAGAAACTTTGAACTATCTAATAGAACAACACAACTTTGGATTACTAACAGGACAAAAGAAACTTTGAATTATTTAACAGAAAAACACAAACTTTGTATTATTTAATAGAACAACACAACTTTGAATTATTAATAGGAAAACACAAACTTTGGATTATTTAATAGAAAAACAGAAACTTTGAATTATTTAATAGAACAACACAACTTTGGATTATTTATAGGACAACAGAAACTTTGAATTATTTAATAGAAAAACACAAACTTTGTATTATTTAATAGAACAACACAACTTTGGATTATTAATAGGACAACAGAAACTTTGAATTATTTAATAGAAAAACACAAACTTTGTATTATTTAATAGAACAACAAAACTTTGGATTATTAATAGGACAAAAGAAACTTTAAATTATTTAAAGAAAAACACAAACTTTGGATCATTTAATAAAAAAATACTAATAAAAAATTATAAATTTTCATTTTCTTATCATTAGCATTAGGACAACACAAAACTTAGGATAAATTGTATTATCACTTTTTTTTATGCTTTATTTGTTATGTTTACTTTTTAAAAAATATTTGAAAAGCTTCGATTACCATCACTAAAAGTGGAAGATGTTGCTTGTGCAATGATGGAGGACTTAGCTAGCAAAATAATTGAACCCACGACGCCCAGGTGGGAACCCGACACGGTTGTTAACTCAGCCACCGGCCGGTTTTTATTATGCTTATTTTTATATCGTGTCTAAAAACTGAACGATTTTTTTTTAAATAACAAACTTTTTGGTATTTTTGAGTGTTGGAGGAGCAATCACAGGAACGAGATCTATAATAAATAATATTTTTATTTTTTCTCTAATAAATGTGTTATACTTTTGTGGCGTTATTATAACGATGCTGTGTATATTGATGAGGGAAGCTTCGCTTCCGAAACATGTTGATGTTTATGTAATAAACAGTGGTTTAAACAAAGCATTTCTCATTAATTTTGTTTATTTTTTTATTTATATGATATTCTATACATTGAGGTATATAATTGAGTAAACATCGGGGTCCGAAATATGGCAATGTGAATGAGGTCAATTGGCTACATTTAGATAACACGGGCTTCAGTCGATTACAAGCGCTCGCCGGGTATGGATCTCAAAAGATTACTGCAAAATGCTTACATGTCATTTTAGAAAAACAGAAAAAGCAATGGTGTAACCTTTCATCGAGTTTACCATAATTAATACAGTATAATTTGGGATTTTTATTCCTAAAAAAACTCAAAAAGCATCTCAAGTCGGCACGCGCCGCCGGTAAGAAATGCTCCGGGCTGCGGCGGTGCGTTCCATTCGTTCGCGGTCGGAACGGTTCGGGCTATATCGACAGCCGCTTCACCCCCATTGTATTTAACGCGCGGGAACAACTTTTTAAACTGATTTTGCTAGGAATGTTGAGTCTATTTATGTACCTCTATGTGAAGTTAATAGTTTATTTAAAAATATATATATTGTTGTGTATTATCGGTGCATACTCGTACATCACTTCCCATAGTGATGACCTTGCCAAACCTTACTGAGAAACCGCCCTTTGTCTATCTTACCTTTAATTATTGTTATAGTAGCAGTATTGTGAATTAACCCACTTGGTCATAAATACGCATTAATTTTTAATCAATGGTAATAAGACTTAGTTGTTTATGGCCAGTCATAAGTCATAGATGTAAGAGACTAGTTATAAGTCTCAGTAATTAGTTGCTAGCTATAAGTTTTAGTTTAAAGTCAGGAATTTATTATAAATAGTTATTAGCCACTAGTAATAACACTTAGCTGCAAGTTATTAGTTATAATAAATAAATTAGTTGTAAAACGCCCTTCAAGTGATTTTCTCGCGATAACAACGCTATAGAAATAATACAATAATAATTATTATTAAGAATAAGAATTAGAAAAAATCGACATTTTTCAGCGTGTTATTTTTTTTTTTTTAATTTCCACTGGAAAATTATCTTTTCTGAAGTCGAATCACAAGTTTGAAACATGCCGTATGCAACCAATGCATCTGTTTGACTTCTTTATCGAAAAAAATCTGACAAGGCGAGACCTTCTACCTTTGTCGTTTATCATTAACATTGAATATGAACGTCAAACATTGAATCGTTTTTAATGTGATAATATATCACTAAAGTTTTTCCTTAAAAAGAAATACGTACAGAAAATTCTAACAATTATTTCGTTAGAAAACATCCCGAGTATCTTATGGTAATAAAAAAAACGAATTTTTAAAGTTCGATCAGAGAGAATTGAATGCCGCTCAACTTTGAGTTTTTAAGATCGAGCTTTAAATAAGCTTTATAAAGTTTGTAAAATTAATTGACCCAATTATTTTGCCCCGGTATCGATAAAAACACCTTCCTACTAAGTTTAATTTATCGGAAACAAAAAATAACCAAAAGACAGTATATTATTTTGGGCGGAAAATATTTATAATATCGGTACTACACGAAGAGAACTGAGAAGGGAAAGAGATGGGAAGAGGTAGTCGAATGTTGAGACCTACTCGGCTATCCGATACGGTGGTATTTAATCAGTGCGATACTGAGTATTTGCCACTCTTCACTCCTAAAATTATTTTTTATTACCATTTTTGAATAATTACTTACCTACTTTAATTAATTTTTGTTTATGTTTATAATTTGTATATATATTATTGTTCTATAAGCCGAAAAATTCAGACAACGCCTGCCAGGCGAAAAGCGACTTTAGCGCCCTATCCATTTAAAAATCCGCAAGGGTCGTTTCCGCTTAAAAGCACACGCGACTTTTACATGAACCGAAAATCGACCGTTTCGCCTATAGAGTTCAAAGACAGCAAAGGTACATTTTCCCATGACACGTTTTAAGACAAAAAATCCCCTTTTTTATTGTCCCCCGAAAATCGACCTTTTGCTGATAGAATTTCAAAGAACGCAAGGCTCAGAATCGGTCAAATTTTGATTCAACACCTGAAGTTAGCCGCAGATCGAACAATCTTAAGAAAAACCTCCGGAAACTACTGAAAATTTTGTATCGAAAATACGGATCGATTATGGTTTCCATCTGTTGGAGAGAACTAGAACTAACGTTAATTCAGTAAGAAAAAAATTCAAATCCGATCGAGTTCTGCGTTGGTTCTATTTTCAACCGCAATCTCCGTACCCGCCGGGTGGCGCTGCTCAAGTTTCATTCGAGTTTCCGCAGGACTTATACTCCTATGTGTTGCCAGTGAAAGAAAAATAATAGACTCACAGAGTATATATTTAAAAAGTACGTACAAAAGCCGAAAGCGGATCTCTCAGCGGAAAATTTTCTTAAGCTTTTGCCGTCGAACATGAAATTACATAATCCTTTATTTACGCGAATCAGAGAGGTTAAATAAATAGATAATCGCTATTAAAAACCACGTCAGAAGGTTTAAAAGTCACGACATTTAGAGCAATCCATGGCAAAACTTCCAGAATAATCGTTCAAACTTATGACAGTTGGAAAATCTGAAAAAAAACGCAATCTCATTCCTTCCGGCCGATTCCACTTTTCTGTGGGATAATTTTGTTCGAGAAAATTCGGTTTGTAGGCAAGTGCAATATTACAAAAGTACCTACCCAAAAACGTAATCTACGGAAGCATTCGAATTTAATTTACCCAAGGTAGGTACCCAAGTTTTAAGAGCAACCTATCGGGATATTATGAAAAAAATGCTTGGAAGGTTTAATAATATTTAAAATAAACGAATTTCTTGAAATAAAATTACGTTTTTTTTTAATGTGTAGGCGATTTTACACGGCGCCATTATAAATACCTACCCGATTAATATTGCAGTATTCATTTGAAATATACAAGGAGCAAATAATTCGGTGAACGAAAAAAATCATTAAAAATGCATTTATTGATAGAAAACAACAATTTTTTTGTATGTTTTTTTTTTAAATTTATCTATCGCTGTTTTTTTACTTTCACCTCGAACTTAGTGGCTAGCCTCCTAGGCCCCTTTTTGCAAGATGGGGAACACATTTTTAAGAGAAAATATTACGCCAAACACATTTATTGAAATTAAATTACTAGGGGTGGGGTAGGGGTCGGGGTAGAAATAGGGGTAAGAGCAGGGGTGGGGGTAAGGGTAGGGGTAGGGGTAGGGGTAGGGGTAGCCAATATTGGTATCAAACTGAGCGTCTCCACGTAGGCAACGAGATTTGGGCAATTAAAATTTGGCAACAAACTCCAAGGCCCCATTTGTCGAGACAAACCTAACATCGAAATATTTTTCTTCTTATTTTCTTTAAGTACTTAATCGTGGTAGTCATAGGGTAGGAGATGGGTAGATGTAGGGTAGGAGTTGGGTAAATTTAGGGTAGGAGTTGGGTAGATGTAGGGTAGGAGTTGTGTAGATGTATGGTAGATGTAGGGTAGATGTACGGTAGGGGTAGGGTAGGTGTAGGAGTAGGAGTAGTAGTAGGAGTAGAAGTAGGAGTAGGAGTAGGAGTAGGAGTAGGAGTAGGAGTAGGAGTAGGAGTAAGAGTAGGAGTAGGAGTAGGAGTAGGAGTAGGAGTAGGAGTAGGAGTAGGAGTAGGAGTAGGAGTAAGAGTAAGAGTAGGAGTAGGAGTAGGAGTAGGAGTAGGAGTAGGAGTAGGAGTAGGAGTAGGAGTAGGAGTAGGAGTAGGAGTAGGAGTAGGAGTAGGAGTAGGAGTAGGAGTAGGAGAAGGAGTAGGAGTAGGAGTAGGAGTAGGAGTAGGAGTAGGAGTAGGATTAGGAGTAGGAATAGGGGTAGGGGTAGGAGTAGGTGTTGGAGTAGGGGTAGGAGGGTGAGTATAAATATTTTTCCAAATATTCGTTTGAAAAATTATTTCCAACCCACACACTCCTTGCTTCATCCACATTTAAACACATATACATAACTATTCACAACCAATTGCAGGACTGCAATAGGCAAAACCTAGTTCTTAAATTATTGTTCTAATTTTCATGATTTGTTTATACTTGAAATTATTTTTTAGTATTCATATATTCCCAAGAACAGCAGCATTGTTCTCTTATTTTTATAAAAGTGGCGTAAACAAAGGACATTTTTAATTATTTAATATAGTTTTATTTTTAAAAATTAAGGATAATATTAATAACTCAAAATGAAATATGAAAGCGAAAGGATACAGAAAAAAAGATATTGGTAGCAATTGGGGATCGAACCCAGGACGTCATGGTATATCTGGAGTTTTTGTTGCATTACACAATCACAGCTAAAATAACGTTAGCTTTTGATCACGCCGAAGTTTCACAGATCAAAAACATTTCGTTCAAAGTAAGTCAATAAGTTAAAAGCATCAAAACAGAGCCGTTGCTCCATTTCTCCACTGGAAATCAAATTATTTTAACTGAGCCAATTGCCCAACTTTGCTTGCACTTTGGTGTACTTCGGTAAACGCGGAAATTTCCTTAGCTGCATTGTAATTGCTTTATTGGAGAGACTGGCTGTTCCTGGTTTGAATGCTGTAACTGTAAACCCAAGACTTCCTATGGGGCGACCGAACAATGTATTTTATAGAAGGCTATTAACTTCGGTGCTCCATGTTCTGTGAAATCAGAAGACAATGATGACGTTCAAAATCCCAATTTTAGAGCCCTTAGTTACAATAGGATTACACTTAAGGTTCAACACTAAAAAATGGTCGTAAACATCACTTTCTAAGCTGCTAACTCAAGCAGAGCTTTAAATTATTTAATTGTAAATTCCATATGGGAAGTTAAGAACATGTCTAAGATTTCGTGTGACAGAAATCGTCAAAGTATAATCTGTCAAAATCTGTGAAATAGAGGTTTGGTCAAAAGAAAAGGTGAATTTTGAATTTTCGCGGGCTGCGTAGATTCGATTATCGATTTTTTTGTTATGTTGGTACACATATGTTTATCATATGTTAGCACTATCAGCCATTTTGGATTAGTGGTTTGTTTTTGACAACTGGAAAGGTTAGTCACGTTTTTGTGCGTTCTTCGATTTTTTACTTTTGAAAAAAATGGATCAAAGAATATGTATTAAATTTTGCGTTAAAAATGGAATAAAGTGCTCCAACGCACTTAAAATGTTGACTGTGGCATTTGGCGAGTCTACTTTGTCTCAAAAAAGTGTTTATAAATGGTATAAGCGCTTTACAGATGGTCGAGAAGATGTTAATGACGATGAGCGTCCTGGAGTCAACGACCACGTCAACAAACGAAGAAAACATCGAAACAGTGAAGAAAATGGTTTTGGAAAATCGTCGAATCACTATTAGTGAAGTTGCAGAGGATGTTGGCATATCAATCGGCTCATGCTATGCAATTTTATAGGATGTTTTGGGCAAGAAACGTGTGGCAGCGAAGTTTGTTCCGAAATTGCTAATTGAACAATACGTAAGTGTATACAAATGAAATGAACATGTATTCAACGAGTTTAAAAAAACTACCCCTGAACTCGTGAAACTCGTCAGGAAATTTTCCTTCCCCGAGATTAAGGGTAAAAAAAATGTGTTTTTTTATAGGCTCCTTGGAAAAATACTTCCGGGTTCTTTTTAATCCTGTCTGAGTGTGGCGTCACTTTACCTATGTGGATAAATTACCTTAATTATCCGATTAAGATAATAATACTGTGATTTCTATGATAATATACGAATTACATACTTAAGAATCTACATAACATCGTGCATAACAACATGACAAAGTAATAGAGACGTGCTGTGCAGGGCTGGATCCGAGCTAAACGGCGCCTGTTACATGCAAAATTTTGTCACCTCTTGTAAAACCTATATAACACGACAATTATTTACAATGATGACGTGGTACACAATGAACAATCCTACAAAACCAAGAAACCCATTCTATTTGTTGACATGGTGGAGAAATGCGTACGCGAACTTTAGACTGAACTAATGCCATCTGCATCCATTATTATGAATTTTTATTTTTTGTTTGTTTATATATACGTTTCTTTTTCGGTCAAAACTATTGAAATAATGATATAGCATCATGAATATTCGTATAGCACCATCTCACTCTTTCATTAGAAGTTCACACAGTTCCCGCGCCTAAACCCATCTCATTCTGCACTGCTATTTTTTTTTCTATCCCTCTCGTTTTATAAAACCGTGCCTTTTCATATTATATGTTCGGCTTTTATTTGGCATCACTAAACACTACTTGATTTAGTTTTAAACGGTAGTCTCTCTGGCAAGTCTCCTTTATTAGTGATCGATGTCTCAATAAATCACGTTAACCAGTATTTTCTTAGCCAATAAAAAATATTTTTAATCCTGCATACTCCATGCTTGATATACTCGTATATGGAAATATATTTTTAGGGTTATTACATACAAAAAGCTGAAAAAAAAATATGTGAGTTAAAAAGTCACCAACTGTTTTTTTTATAGAACAGCGATAATCTACAAAACGTCACTGGACGCCACTGATAAGTACCTATTCGCATATCAGAATTGTGGCAAGGTTCTGGTTTCTATGGATTTCATCCCTAATTCATGTGGGCAAATGCCTAAGAGCCTTGTAGATATGTTAATCCATTTGGGGGAAAACTCGCATTTCAGATGCGAGGGTTCTTGATATGGAAATGGTCAAATCTTTGCGAGAGGAGTATACAAAGTCAGATATTTGTTTTTCCGGAGTAAGTTGAGCTGAATTTTATAAGCTGCTAAGTATTATTTTGTATTTAGATGGAGAAATTATCCGGTCAGATTGGTTCGCAAGGTCAGGGAGGTTATATTTTCCTACTTTGTTAAGAGCACATATTATTTTTAAAACAAATTATCGCTACTAGGCACTTAGTGAAATGATTGGTATAGATTTTTCAAAAAACCATTCGGTGTTACGTAATGTACCAAGGAAGAGCTCATGCATTTTCCAGTTTTTCTCTGCTACACAATAGTTAATCTTCCCACTGCCCACTGAGAATGATAATCATTTTTCTGTGTGCCGCAGGGGGGAGACAAAGGAATTAAGAAATGTACATAGTAATGTGAACAAATATAAGAATTAATATATAGGTAGCAAGAACTAGTATAAGAGTCACCCACAATCATACCTACGTCATAATTTTTAAATAAACTAGCTTTAAACATTAGAAAAATAAAATATACTAACGGTCAGTGGCTGAGTTGGCATCGCGTTTGGGTCTCAACCAGTCGTCGTGAGTTCAATTTCTCGGCTGGCTAAGTTCTCCATTTACGACACAAGCAACATCTTCCGCTTACTGTGATGGAAGTAGGAGATTTTCAAATATTGTCAGGTTATTCGTAACCAGGGAATACTTGTCTTTTTAAAAAAAAAAGAAAAAAAAAAAGAAACTTCTAAATATACTTAAAAACCATACACACACATTCTCACGCATGTACCACCATAAGATTGTACCGTTATGCTATATGGTTAATTTTCTACGCCACATTGTACTTATGTATATTACGTTATGTTCATTACAACTTATAAAAAAACTTCTTGCTATGCACTCTCCTTTTTCCGCTGTGTAAACCACCAACTCTATAACATTATAATGTAAACCAAACTTTTAGGAAACATTATTATGTAAATATATAACTGCAATATGTATACTCCGCTTTCCTACATAAGCATTGATAAAGAGAAACGGCTGCGCTGCCTGATTAATACATAACTTAATTTTGAATTTGAGGCCAAAATACGCATACAAACTGAATGATGTATTTTTAAATTAAAGGTTTAGTAAATATCTAGTACCGATGAGAAGTATTTTATTTATTTTTGTATTAAATTTTAAAGTACATATCATGAACAAAAAAAATACAATTTTCATAATTTTAGAGGCAACTCAAAAAATTATTTGCGGGTTTATTGTTTTTTTTTAATTATCATATTCGATTACATAAATAAAAATTCAAAAATTATTGTTATTTTTTTTTTTAATTATGTACGGAAAATTTGTGTTTCAACGTAAATTGGTCGTTTTTAATTAAATTAAAAGTCCACCAAAATGCTTATTTTAAGCTGTTAAGCCCCCTAATAATTGTTAAAGGTGCCTCCAAAATCGCAAAAAATCAATTCCTTTAATGGCCTATATTTCATAATGTAAACAAAAAAAATTACTTCTCATCCGTACTAGATATTTACTACATTTTTTCATGAAAAAAAAAGATCGTTAGGTTTAGATGAGTGTTTTGGCCTCAAATTCAAAATTAAGTTTTGTATGAAACAAGCCGCGAAGCCGATCCTCTTAAAAGATAAGTTTTGTATTGTAAATTGACTCAAAATATGTTCAATTTCAAAATAAATAAAATAAATAAATATACATAAGGACCTTTTTCAATGTCACCCATTACAAACAAATTTTGAAGCAAACTCAATAACTCGCCTACATAGTTTCGAGAACGAATATACAAGAAATAAAATAATTAATATACACAATATATAATATACATATACTTACTGTTTTGTTTGTGTTTGTGATTTGTCTATTGTCACATTATTATTTTTCTATGTTTATTATTGTCATTATTTCTTAGTATACTGTTTATTCTGATGAGGGAAGCTTCGCTTCCCAAACATGTTGATATTTATATATTTAACAGCGGTGTACACAAAATATTTGTGATTATTTTTATAAATATCCAAGTAATATCGATATTTTTAACATGACAAATTCATTGTTCAAAACTTACCTCGTCAATTTTTTAATATCAAAATATTGTTTCCGATAACTTTAGACTATTTTTTGTTAAATCTTATTTGTTAACTATTGTAACAAATTACTATAGTTTGAAACCGTTGTTTTAATATTTACACGTATGTATAAATAAATATTTGTTCATTTATCAAAGACAGCAATCACTTTGTGGCTTGACATTATAATGAAAGATTTTTTTTGTTTTGTGCCACTTTAGTTGATTTATACTCGTACGTTCTATTAGTACCTTTCTGATGAAGGTTGAGTTCAACCAAAACCGGTCGATAATGCATAACTATAAATAAAATAAAGTAGCTTAAAACAATGTTTTTTTTTCTTTCATTTAAAATATTCGTTCTTTCATTTTTTATTTCTAACAATTGTTTGAAAACCTTAACCACTTTATGTAATACAAATGCCCCATGGGCGTTTAAAATAGTAAATAAATAAAAAAAATTGTACATCTATTTATTTTCTTCATAAAGGCTGACAAGTTATGAAAAATGAATAAATATATTGGCTATTAATAGCGGAGCACTGATGTATTGTGGCGGGGCATTGAAACTGTTTATTTGCAAATCAATGTTATTTATAACATGTGAAATAACTTGTCTGAAATTCATCAGATGGGAAACCATCCGTTTTAATTCAAGTATTCAGACCATTACGCTACGCAAATCGTTAATTTGCCGACAAAGCATTAACGTGGACTGAATGCGGTTGAAATGTATGTTGATCATGAGGGGTTTGTGTGACATAATGAATAAATAGATTTCAGAAGGAAGAAATGCCGATGTAAGCGTAGAGAACAAGATTCTCAGAGTAAAACTTATATGGTTTGGAGGTGACGGGGAGATGGATGAGGAAATGAGGGTTAGAAACGTCTAATGTTATGATGTGCAAGAAGATGGACATGTAAGTAGAGAAAACCTCAGGTAGACATGAAGAAAAAATATATTTGTTGATATAAACATAAATATAATATAAATATTTAATGATATAAACATACATTTTATTAATTGTTTTTTTGTTTAATTCGTAGAACTACATTCATATTAAAAAAAAAAAATTACGCAAATAAAATTTAATAATATTATTAAGTTCTGCAACTATTTTTAGTTTTTATTATTGTGACAGCTGTTTCGACGTTCAATCCCATTTTCAAACTGCGGTTAATCCACCCTGTGATGACTTATTTAAATGATTTTATTCACTCACGCCCAATTCTAATTTGGACGGGTTTTTAAAAATAATGATTTATTATCGGTAAAACCGATATAGATAGAAAATAATAAATATTCTCAATTCTGGGAGGTTTTTACATTTATAATGTGTTTCCCCGTATTTACATACAATAATACAAATTAAAAATTCTTGAAGAACTTAATAATAACGTTAATAAATTCGAATTATATTTTATATTGTTTAAAGTATTTAAAAAATGAAAATAAATTCCTTATCCCACACAGTCCCACTACTCAACTAAAAGTTCAGGAAGACCATTAATTTCAAAATCTAAAAAATAAAGAATAATGTTGGCTTAAAACAAAAACTACCTTTGGACAAAGAAATTTGCAATATTTCTCTATAAAAGTATTTAACATCCTCCCTCTAGCAATAAAAACCATTACAAAATTAACCGAATTCAAAAAAAGTATTAAGATATGGATTATGGACGTGGGAAGGAAGAATATAGATATGATATTGCAACCGAACAGGGTTTAACGGTCACGGCATGTTTTCTAATAATTTTTTAGAATTCTTATTAATCTAATTACATTATCATGTTCCTTTAGTAATATTTTAATATAATTACGAAATCTTACTTAATTTTTTTTATCAAAATTAAAATATACTTGACCAAATTTATATTCTTTATATAAAACCGTGTACAATGTTACCTTAGAATGGGGTACTTTAAGAAATAAATAAATAAAATAAAAAATAAAAAAATACAAAAATTGTGATATCCTATTTTATGGACACTATGCAGTAATGGGTTAATATTTTGTTGTAGTTTACAGTCCATTTAAGATATATACATTTGAAGTCTCACAATGTCCGTTTGGGTAGTTTCAGTTGTAACATTTCGGTTTGACTTTTCAAGAAAATTTCTGAATTGTTTTAGCTCTGATCTTTTTCATTTCTGTTCATCAGTCAAAAAAAAATCAAGTTGGGAAGTTATCATTATTTTTTATGCTAACAAGAATTTCAGAGAACTTGATGGAGGTTTTTCGTGGAGATGAAATGAAAAGACAACGTCCACAGTAAATCAACAAAAAAATATAATATAATAAGATTCGACTCATCTCCTTGACACGTTTTCATTTCAAAGCTGTCGAAAGAATATCAAAAATAATGTTTTCTCACAAATAATATATTCATCTTTCTAGACATAATATGAAAAAAACTTTTTCTTTGCCGTCTGAATAGCTAAAAAACTTATTTTATTATGTAAGAGCTTGATAGCAAATAATTGAGCACTTTTCTAAAACAAAGCGTATTCTTAGGAAGCCATTATAATTTAAAATTATTGCGAAATGAAACACTATATATATTATTAAGAAATGTTTGTGTTATGGGTGTGTTCGTGTTCCCAAAGCAATCTCAATTTTTCTTACTTCTGGTTAATTCAAACATTCTCTTATTATCAGCTTTTTGATTTCATTGATCCATCTGGTGCCCAGGAGTTGAAAGGTCCTTTATAATTTAAATTTAATTTCGAACGGTATAAATCACACTGTTTTTATATTTTTTCAGTTTCTGTTTAGCGAAAACAAAATATTTTCTTAATATACACTATAAAGTTTTTTTTTTACGGTAACTCCACACAGGAGACCCTGAAGAAAATGATTTCCGTCAAAGCCTATATCATCTTTGGAGATGCTGTGTGGGGGGTCTTTTAGAGGATAGGAAGGAGTGAAGTTGGGTCTTGAAGAGACCCATGTTGTAGGATGTAGGAAACACAGATGCCGGTAGATCATTCCACAGCCGAGCTGTTGAACACAGGAACGAGTCGTAAAAGCGACCCGTTTTCTGCACAGAGTCAAGGGTTTTTTCAGATATTTTGGGACTCCCGACCAGAAGTGGCTGCCAAATTCACCGCCTCCAAACATGCATCACATTTACGCTGGGGCTGTACACTCAGTGTACAGTAGTCTGGAGTAAAGTTTTTTTCAAATTTCGCCTTTCCTGTTTTACCAATTGGTGTCATGGTAGTTAGTAAACTACACAAAATATCATCAAATTTGTACATTATCTTCAGGGGGTGCACTGACCCGAAGGTTTTACCAAAAGCGTTTTTTTTTCAGATATTACAAGTTGACAGGTACCACGGTTTTTCCAGTTTAACATCGCAAATACATTTGAAATTCAACTATCTAACTCCCTCATTTTTCCACTCTCTATCACTATTAGACACTATCTCGCGTTTCCATAAAAATGAAAATACCAGGTACTAACTTATTCGGATGTAATAAAGTATTATTTATGATTCTGGTACAAAATGACTTGTTGTGGCGGGTTCGATGTTTTTCACACTAATTTTAGAACGTTATAGCAACAGTTTTACATATTGGTTTTCATTCAAACTACTATCTAAACCTTCCCGGAATTAATAAGAACAAACTGTGCTATCTTCAGAGAAACCGGTAGAGTAATTGTCGAGAAAATAGAGGACGGACAGGCAAACATTAATTTTTATGTATACAGATGTAAATCATTTTATTAACAATACATCAGTAAAATATTATTCCGAAGTGCTGAAAAAACATCAATCATGAATTATACGCATGATACGTCTATTACATCAGGCAGACCGCCGGATACTACAGATGATCGCGCATCTTGGCACGAAGAGTGAAACCCCGAAACCC
This sequence comes from Halesus radiatus, assembly GCA_022606495.2. Taxonomy (NCBI): domain Eukaryota; kingdom Metazoa; phylum Arthropoda; class Insecta; order Trichoptera; family Limnephilidae; genus Halesus; species Halesus radiatus. The sequence goes on along the minus strand of JAHDVE020009691.1, from coordinate 56,894 downwards.
TCACTACCGCACCACTATGCAAGTTATCAACGAACGTGAATGTCCGTATATATTTACTAATATTTTTTTATAGTTACTCCACACAGGAGGCTCTGAGAGAAATAATTCCCTCTTTGGGGATGCTGTGTAGTGGGTCGTTTAGAGGATAGGAAGGTGTGAACCTTGATCTTGAGGAGACCCATGTTGTAGGAGGAAGGAAACACAGAGGCCAGGAAATCATTCTACAGCCTGGGGTGTTGAACACAAGAACGAGTCGCAGCAGCGATCAGTTTTCATGTGACCAATGTTAACTGTGTAAAAATGTTGGGCGCGCGTTTGGCGTGTATCGAGACTGAGGGGGTCAATGACGTTAGGTCCTCGGAGCATCTTCCATATTTAAGATTGGTACGGTTTTCAATAAAAAAATGGTATTTGTCTGTTTCTTTTATGATGTGAATTAAGAATTTTTAATGTATAGATTTTTAAAAGTACTCATTTGAAATTCTCGAAAAGGCCGATCCCCTGGGTAGTCCGTAATTATAACATATTATTTACTTTAAGCGATTGATTCAGAAATCTGAAGACTTCTAAAGGATTTTGAAGAAAATACAGAAACCGTAGAAAATTTTAACTGGTAACTTTTTAATATTTTATTTAGCCAGTTGGGCTATACGCAATGGATCTCGGTCCGCATATGGCACGCGGGCCCCTGGTTGTTTATCTCTCATTTAGATACTAGTTTAGATTGAAAGGGTCGTTAGGGATAATAGAGGTTGAAAAATATTGATGAAACCTGGTTAGGTTAGGGATATCAGGAAACTGATGATGTAGCTAGGTTAGTTAGGGATAGTTTAGGTCGGGTTATGTACACACACTGAAAACACATTTTATGACGTTGGTACAACTTCGAAGGTTCAAAATTATTGGCCTGCAGAATGTTTCTATACCGTCGCGTTGCTAGAAGTATCACACACGTATTAAAGTGCGTCGTAGTACTGACATAACAATTTGTAATTATTTACGCTATATAAATTTTATGATTCCTATTGTTTTTACGAATTCTCTAAAAACATTTTTCTGTTAGTCGAAATCTGTTTTGGGTTGATAAAAAAAAACTGTGGTTTCTTGAAATTCGCACAGTTTTTTATTGTTGTAACAGATGAGCTTATTTGTATTTATGGAAAGTACTTTTTTAACTGACAGTTAATTCTTAAATTTTATTTTTTTATTTTTATAATTACAACCATATACATTAGTGGCGCTTTGGCCTTATTCTACCATCTCATGGTTCGATTTGCTTTACTGAATTTGTGTTGCATTGTTTGTGCTCCTTGGGAGGGGATTGACAGCCCTAACCAAGGAATGGAAAAGGGACATTCACGTAGTTTCAAACAATCTACCAAAGTTGCTTTTTGTACATGCTGAACGAAATATATTTAATATGTTTTTTCTGTACTATTCTTTATATCGCTTTATACTTGATAATTACACATTTTTCTAAATGTGTCATATTGCCATACGGTGGCAATACTATTTTTTTTCATTCTGTTTTGTATAATGGCACTTAACATAAGCTAAACTTGTCAAATTAACTGTCCTAAAACGGGTTTTTGTTCCCAGTTGGGCAGTCAAAGCTTTCTAGTTTTTATTGTTTAAATAATGTGTGAAATAAATAAATAAAACAAGCATCACCTGTGTTAAAAGAGGAATTAGTCGGTTACTCGCTGTGAGCATCGAAATTAATCTTTCTAATTGTTAGTAGAGCGTCCTACCCGCCGGGCTATCGGCCGCTTGGCAAATAAATACATTTTTATTAAAGATTTTCAAAATAAGCAAACACTTTGTGGATTCACATGATGAATTAACAGAAATACACTTTGTATGAATCCACTTTTATTTAATATTTATGTCAACTAGTTTCGATTCTGCTGAATCTTCATCGAGGCTGAAAAATATACTGTATACTAGTATATTTTTCAGTTCCGAAATTATTGATTCAACGATTTACGAAGCATATCTTAATATAAGTGTACATTCATAGGTATTTTAAAATAAAAAAAAATAATTTGAAAAATTACTGCCTCAATACAGGCTAGCCTAGTGCGGCGGGTTATGTGAAACTTCAACTATAACTGTTGTTACATTATTTTCTATTTTACTATATAAACCACTGTACACTTACATTATTATATTATACATCTATTTTAGTTATAGTTAAAATTAATTACAATAAAGATATTATTAATATTAATCGGAACTAGTTGACATTTATATAAAATAAAAGTGGATTCATGAAAAGTGTATTTCTTTTAATAATTTTTTTTTCATGTGAATTTTCCACAAGAGACACAAAGCGGTCAAAGCGAGTAGGACTATGATATCCCTCCATATGACTCCCGTGGGAGGGAAAGGAAATAGGTGAGAAGAAATTAGGAAAATACGAGACTCTTCAGATTACTTAATCTTTAATTCAAACAATGTTTCATTTCCGAATGGCGGTCTATCACCTGACGAGACTGAAAGTACCTACCACCCTGGAGCATGCCGCAAATATGCTATACTCCAGTGGCGTGCATTGCTGTGTGACCTAAGGTAGGCCTCCATGGTTGAGGGGTAAAGCTCTCGACTGCGAATCCGAAGGTCAAGGGTACAAATCCCGGCCTGCGCAAGTTAATTTTATTAAATTAATTTTTACTGTTTCACAATTAATTCATAAAAAAAATATGTAGTATATTTTCGCACGTTTCAGAGTGGAAGATACTCTCAGTATCGCCCGGGTGGAAGACCTACATTCAGAATTGAAACTTTGCTTGAAATGGCTTTTAGCCGTGTTTGGTGACCAGATCTGAATAGTCAGGTATTTCCCAATCTTCCTCCTCCCCTTCTCCTTCCCCTCCTCAATACCACATTCCTCAAGTGGGGATGCCATAGTCTCACAGCCTCCAGACGGTTGGGAGCATTTGAGACTCTTGTGGAGTATTCATGTAATAAAGGCGGTCTGTAGTTTTCAAATTGGGGTTATTATTGTGCATTCAATATTTAGAAATGGGCGTTTAAAACATTTTCCATGAATTATTGCGGTCAACTTTATAAATGAACCTACAACTTGTTGAAGTTGTGGGGGTTACATTTTTCTTTCAAAATTGACGGAATAATTTTTTATCAGATATTAGTTTACAATTTCTTCAGAAGATTGAAATTTATTCACTTTGTGGCGTCATTATTAATAAATGAATTAAAAATTGCTTTGTAATCACTACTTTATTAATACATATATATAAAAATGTTTCGAAAGCGATGCTCTCTTTTTCAAGAATAAACAGAATATAAGTATCGATTTCGAAATATGTTGATATATACATACTAATGAAGTCTTGATTACAAATTAATTTTTTCATCATTTTATTTATAGATATTAATTTTTAATATTTTTTTATGGTACGTTTTTCTTGAAGTAGGCACAATTTTTCAGCCTCCACTGGACTGCACTCCACTACTATATTGTATTTTATATGAAATAAAATACATTAACCCTAGAATGAAAGCGAGGAGTAAAATTTATTCTGTTGAACTACAAATAACTTTTTCACTGAAGTGCTGACCGATCGCGTTAGCTTTTATCAAGATATGCTTTCCTTGAGTTCTTTCCTCGGAAATCCTTTTGTTTTCATAGTAGCAGGTTGCTTCTTTTTCTAGTACGTATTTTTTTCATCGAGGAAATTTTACGTTTCATTGTATCGTATTTACTGATCACTTCCCAAACATAATAAACGAGTGAAGTTTGTATTATTTTTTATCACTTTAAGCAGTACATATTATTATTATGGGTAATCGCAAAATGTATTACCCTAAATGAGAAAGATTAATCAAAGATAGGAGAAAAAAATCTAATTAAAAAAAAGTTGAAAAATATATTTTTCGATTTCAATAATGGGCTAAGAAATAGTGTATTTATTGTTTTTCTGCGTTTAATTCGTATAACACCATTTAATTAAAAAAAAGATATTATGCAAATCAGTACTTGTAGAAAATATAAATAGCATTGCTAAATTTATTAATTGTTTTTGTGTTTAATTTGTAGAACTCCATTTAATTTTTTAAAAATTTAATATAAATCCAATTTATTAATGTTATTATTAAGTTCTGCAAGTATTGTTAGTTGTTATTATTGTGACGGCTGTTTCGGCGTTTAAGGCCATTTTCAAACTGTGGTTAATCCACATTGCGACGATTTATTTATATGATTTAATTTACCCCCACTCCTTTAAGAATTTGAATGAATGGGTAATGATTTATTATCGGTAAAACCGATTTAGTTAGAAAGCTATTAAAATTCCAAATTCTGTGAGGTTTTCACATTTATAATGTGTTTTTACTTAAATATGTTTGAAAATGGCATTAAACGCCGAAACAGCTGTCACAATAATAACAACTAAAGATACTTGCAGAACTTAATAATAACATTATTAAATTTGATTTACATACATTTTTTTTAAAATTACTAAATTTGATTTACATTCAAATTAAAAAAAAATGTATAACAAAGAATCCTCCCATTCTAGGGTTAAATAATTAAAATAAATAAATACAAATATCTAACGCCAAGATTAGCACTCGCAATCTCTGGATTTGTAGCCAAGGATCACCTTGACCAAGGAGGTTGTATTCTTACATGGTTTTAAATAACCTCATTTCTAAAACCGTAAATCCAAAATACGGTAATTAGGCAGCATTCAAAACAAGTATTGTATATAGCCATTGTTATCCTATACAACGTTCTCCAGCGAAATGGCTGCCCTATCTTTACAGCGTAATACATTGACGAAATGGATAATAGAGTCAGCCTGGTTTTGCGAGCACTTCGCCCCGGCTCATTAGTATTATCTCGGCATTGTGAGCCACTCAGATGCGAGCAGCGGCACGGCTGACCTGCAGAGCCACATTGATGCAAATGTTATGTGCGGTGGCGCACCCGAACCTATTTGCATTGAATGGGTGTGGGTACGGTGTTTAATCTAAGGATTGCACTAACTTGCATGTTTGATAGATCAATTCAATATAGAAACAAAGGCGGCTGTATAAACGACGAAACACGTTAAACTTATAACTGAAACATGTTAGATACTGGAAATTAGAGTGTTGCATTTATGTTCTACCAAAACCCAAGCGTAAATAAAGGGTGTACATTTGACGGGTTCCACGATAAATCAGCTCACTTCTTAAAAGCGATATAAAGTCAATAAAAGTACGAAAAAAACGAAAAAAAACAGAAAAATTAATTTCACCTAACCTAATAAGTTTTTTTTTTTAACAAAAAAAAAAAAATTTAAAAATAATTATTTAGTTTAGGATAGATTAGGGTTTAGTGTTATTTTTCATATGTTTAATGAATTTATATAATTTTTATATTGATTTATCTGGTAACCCATTTGACGACCTCCTTGGTAGAGCTTCGGCTACGAATCCAGAGGTAATCTCGGTGTGGACAAAATAATTTTTGTTTATTACCTATGAGATGTATCACATTGAATTAATATTAATCTATGTAATCTTCAATTATCTCCTCTTTCTTATAATTATTTCAATTGTTATCGGAATACCCCTTGATCTCTCCGACCAGATTTTATCGACATAGCCTTGCAGCGCAGTGGGAGAAATTAATTAGTACGTCCGTCACTCCTGGACACACTGACCCCTGAATTTCTACCCACTCCTCATACCCTTTTCTTCCCCAGAACTTTACTACCTTAAAAATACCCTTCACAGAGCCTCCCCAAATATGAAATAGGCTCTGTGTGGAGTTTATGTAAAAAAAAAAAAAAACAGCGCAATCTTCGCTCTGTGGGCTATAGCCGGAACAACTCTACGTAACTGCGCTCGTACAAGTTACAATGTAGACATAAGTTAGTGTATTATAAATTACAGTACACGATGGTGTGCACTAACATAAGTTAATTAATGATCGTATTTGACATGGGTGTTGAGTCGTACCGTGTTTCCTCTTCTCGAGCCAATGAACAAGGTCGACACTCAACATTTCTTGGTATCCGGCTTCGGACAAAATTTCCACAAGTGACCACTGTAACCACATTGACGAAGATAAACTACTATGATACCTGCGGCGGTTTTACGGTTTTTTAAGTTCGTTTGTGCAGTGAACTCTCATAAAACAGGTAAAATATAAATGTGAAAAAAACACTTATTATTATTTTACCACACTTTAAAACAGCACGCCATTCAAATTCCGTCTAAAAAATAAATCGCATACGTGCGTTTTTATTTAAGCAACTATGGAATTTTCTGTTCTAAGAAATATTAAATATAATACCCTGCTCGTGGGGATTTACTGGAAAATCGTGGAAACGCGTAAACACTTAGGAATTTGTTAAATACGCGACTGCGCAGCGACTATGGGATTTAACAAAAAAATTGTACGAAATAGTGTTTTGAAAAATTCAATCAATTTTTTTCTATGATTATTGTTTTTCAAGTTATTATTAAAATAAGTTATTTACTGAAGATGTAAACGAATTAAAATTAAAAAAAAAGTTAGACATCTATAAATAATATTTATAAAGTGGTGAATATGAAGTACATTTTTTTATTCATTTATTAATAATGACGCAACAAAGTGAATACTAATCGTTTGAAGAAATCGTAATTATAGATTTTAAATTAAACAAATATACCTACAGTATCAAATTCACCAGCTACAGGTGCATTAAGAAACGCAAAATTGCACCTTATTGCTAGGTTGCTAACCTTTGCTCCAGTAATACAATTAAATTCTTTTAGATCTAGGGAAAAGTATAAATAATCATGTAAACGATCAACATAGGAATTATAGGTGAGGGAATTTTTTTCTCTTTTTTTTTTAAATCTCTGATTGAACTTCCAATGAGATAGGCCATGAACTAGTTTTACTTCTACACAAATAAACTTACATGTTAATACGCTATTTACATCAACCCTGATGATGGATACAGCAAGACTATCCGAATCTTAGGCTGAAGACGAGACAATATAACGAATGAACCTTGTGTAGAGGCGAAAACCGATTATTAATTTATTTCTTCACCCTTAGTTAAATCATATCATTGTGTGTTCTAATATACAAATATAGGTGGTTGAGGTGATTTTCCTTCGATTTTCCGCCCTTGAGGTGATATTCCCACAAAAACGGCGCTATAGAAGTAATCCAATTATTATTATATAATAAACAAATGTTATTCAGACATCGATATTTGGAAAACATGTTTGAAAGAAATTTTGATTGTGGAATTGTGAAATAAAGTTACCGTATTTTATTTTAGCTAAAACATTGTTATTGAACTGCTTTGTCAAATTAAGTCGAAGGAATGAGTCTTCGATGTGTTATAATCATGTAGATTTATCAATTCTTTGGCAGGACGTGTCAAGTTTTATTTTAACTTTATGCTTGTTCGAAAAGAAGTCAAAGTTTTATGTGTTTTGATGACTGAGGAATATTGCTTTATTATCATGGCTTTTATAAAGTAAATGTAGTATAAAATGTTTTCTACAACAAGTGAGTTATATCTCTAGAATGGGAGTTTTCCCCAAGTCAATTAAAGGATGCGAGAAGTACGTTTTGGTTCCATTTTAATTTATGTGTTTTTTTACTATCTTTGATTAATTTTTGTCATTTAGGGTAATACATATTGCAATCATTCATAATAATTATATTCATTGATTAAATTGATCAAAAATATGAACAATTCAGTCGTTAATTGTCTCTGGGAAGCGATTAGTAAATTTCACTCGGTACTTCCCACCATACAATGAGACGTAAAATTTCCCCAGTGAAACTTTTATTACACGTACCTGCGAGAAAAAGGCGCAACCTGCTACTATTAAGACAAACGAATTGCTGAGGAAATAACTCAAGGAGAGCATATCATGGAGAAAATTGGCGCGATTGGTTGGCACTTCAGTGGAAAATTAGTTTGAAGTTCGACAAAGTAAATGTTACTTCTCGCTTCGATTCTAAGGTTAGATACCACAATTTATATTTAATTTTTTTTTTTTAATTTCTATATCTGAATAGCAAAATTCTGTAATAAAAATTTTACTCTTCACCATATCCCGTGTTTCTTCACACTCTTTCACTCCACAAAATTGCTCAAAGTTGAAGATGCCATAGTCCCACACGCTCTAGGTATCACGTGTATGTGTAATCACATGCAGCTCGAACGCATTATTATTATTTTTAATCATTTAAAAACTCTGAAAATGAAACGTGAAACCGAAAAAGTAAAGGTAGCAGTTTCTTTTCTGTGTCTTTTCGGTTTTATGTTTCATTTTGAGAATTGTTAATATTATCTTCAATGATTAAAAAATATTTCAATGGGGTTATAAGCTTCAATAAGTTATTCAAAAATTGAATATTAACCCTAGACTTGTAGAAAAATTCAACAAATGTGCCATATAAATAAAAATCGGATAGTTATATAGTCGAGACACTATCTAAAAAGATTATAAATAAATTCGGGTAGAATCTTGAAACCATAAAAAAGGTAGCAGCTAAAAACATATGGGAATTAATTGAAGATGATATTGAAGGTTCTCAGAAATCGAAATATGATACGGTTAAAAATATCGGGACGGATTGGGGTAACTGTAGCTCAATGCATTAGAGTTTAAGGTCCCGGATATACCACAAGGTCCTGGGTTCGAGTCCCAGCTACTACTGTTACCCTTTTCTTGTATGTGTCTTTTCGGTTTCATGTTTAATTTTGAGAGTTGTTAACACTTCATCTTCAATGAATAACAATACATTACAATGGGGTTTATGACCATCAATAAGTTATTCCAAAATTGAACATTATTAATAATAATAACAATGTTTTATTATCTTCTTTTTTATAACAAAATAACAAATAATCATATCCTCACCGGGATTTCCTTGCTGAGGATTTCATTTACAAAATATGAAATTACGTTATATTAAATTTATAGCGTATACTTCGTAATTTAAAACAAAAATAAATAAAATACTTACTACTAGATATTTACTAAACCTTAAATTAAAAAAATATATGTCATTCAGTTTGTGGGTATTTTGTCCTCAAATCCAAAATTAAGTTATGTATGAAACAGGCAGCGCAGCCGTTCCTCTTATGTGTTCTAGAGACGAATTCTATCATTTGGGCCCCACACGAACGGACTAACATTTTGTGCATGAAAGAAATTCATTTGAAAGAGTTCACAAGATATTTTTATTTTAACGTATTTACGGACGATATACCCTTGGCTATCTATCTATATTTGGGGATGACCAATTACCACTCCTTAGATATACGTGGAGTTATTGCTCAACTAAAATATTTTTTCTGTTACTTAACTGTAACATCTGGCCAAATTAATTTCTTTATACCGATCTCGAGGACGTCATCACAATCTCATGTATAGTCGAATAAGCCGCACAAACTTATTTATGAACTCACCTGTGGAGATAGCTGCTTACTTCCTAAATACGATGGATCAAAAAATGGATCTGATTTTAATGTGTCTACAGGGTTTTTGGCATTTCATACCCAGCAAAAACGGCACACTTATAATAAATCATATTAAATATCTGCATTTTTATAAATTTGTGGAAATTGAGTTTAAAAAAAATTAAGATGTAATTAATCTAGCACCTATTTTAAAAGATGTTGAAGTATAGAATAGGTAGGTACCTTTAAGAAATAATACTCGAGTAAAGGAATAATACTCGACTCTCAACAAGTTATTATCGATGGCATAAGAAGTGAACCACTTTCAATCAGGTACGGAGTGCCCCAGGGTAGTGTTTTTGATCCTTTATTGATCCTAATATACATCGATGATATTTGATATCGACATATTATTAAAATATTTACTAAATAACTAACTAGTAGGCAGAGGGGACGAGTCTAGAGGCGTAGGCGTCATCATTGGAACAAGTTTTCATCTTATTAAACGGTAAAAATCAAAAAAATATCGTCGGCAGTGTTTACATTCCGCCATCGTCGGATGTAAGTGTATACAAAAGTCATTTTGAGGATATAGAACAATTGTCGTACAAATTTCCAAACAGTAAAATCACTATCATCGGTGACTACAATTTACCCAAAATCTGCTAGGGCACACGCAACAATTCTAGTGATTCTCTAAACTCTACCTTATCTGAAACAGAAAAAGAAATTGTTGAACTATGTGATTTCCTGAACCTAACTCAATTAAACTATGTAAAAAATGTCAATAATAGATTACTAGATCTTGTTTTTTGTACCGACACGGCAACTAAGGTTAATGAGTCACTTGATTCAATTCTTGCTCCCGACTGTCATCATTCACCTTTAGATATTGTTATACTATGTAACCCTATGAAATACCAAATTAAAACTATGACCCAGTATCCCAACTTTAATAAAGCCAATTATGTCGCAATACGCGATTATCTATATAACGTTGACTGGTCTATACTAGAGAGAGGTGACCTTGATGGAAATATTAAAGCCTTTTATGATCACTTGTATAAGATCATATAAACATTAGTCCCAATTAGCTTTAAATTACTCTCTAATTTCCCTAGCTGGTTCAACAAGGACCTGATTAACTTAGTAATTGAAAAGAAGAAAGCTCATAAAATTTACAAAGATACTAAAAATATTTCTGATTTTTCAAATTTCAGCAGGCTACGAAAAGAGTGCAATAAACTATCAAACATTTGTTATAAGAATTATATTAAAAATGTTGAAGAAACAATGTAAAACATTTTTTTAAGTATTGTAAATCACAAAATAGCATTAATCTTGGCATACCTGAAACTATGCACCACAAACAAAAAACTTCCTGTAAAATTAATGAAATTGTCAATATGTTTGCAGATTTTTTAAGGATGTGTATGAAACAGATATACCTAGCGAACACATTCCAAAATTCGAGTCAGATTTAAATTTACAACTATCCCAGATTCATATTGAGATTAAAGACATCGCTGCATATATTAAGCTTCTTGAACCTAAATTTTGCTCAGGACCATATAAAATTCCCCCATATTCCTTAAAAACTGTGCAGGAAGTGTCTCTTATCCACTATACTTAATCTTTAAACAATCACTTTCATCGGGTAAGTTCCCGCAAATATGGAAAAACAGCTTTCTTACTCCAATATATAAAAGCGGAGACAAGTCTTTAGTTGAAAATTATAGACCGGTATGCATACAATCGTCGATACCTAAAGTGTTCGAAAAGTTAATTTTTCAAAAAATATGTTCTTTTGTAAAATTTAATATTTCTTCATTTCAACACGGTTTTGTCTCTGACCGATCTACTTTAACAAATCTTCCACTTTACAAAAACTTCATCTCAGGTGCCCTTGCTAACAGACAACACGTTGACTCAATTTATACGGATTTCAGTAAAGCGTTCGATAAGGTTTGCCATAAAATCCTTATAAATAAATTATCAAAACTTGGAATATGTAGTAAACTATTATACTGGATTAAGGATTATTTATCAAAACGTATACTGACCATATGTATTAAAGAACATTTGTCTTACGAATTTGAAGCCACTAGCGGTGTGCCTCAGGGTTCACACCTTGAACCAATATTATTCATACTATTTATAAATGATGTCACTTCCATTTTCTCTGATGTTAACATACTATTATTTGCTGATGATATGAAAATATTTAAAAACATTAAAAATATCTATGATTGTTTGTCCCTACAATCCAACTTCATAAAATTTGCAGAGTGGTGTTCCATTAATAAACTCATACTTAACATTAAAAAATGTCAAATCATGAGTTTTTTCAGAATTATAAGCCCCATCAAATATAATTATACACTGCACAACCATAGTTTATTATCTGTACCTGAAATAAGGGACCTCGGAATAATCTTTGATAGAAAATTATCATTTACTAATCACATTAATGCCATTACTAGTAAAGCTTTGAAAATGTTGGGCTTCATTACTAGAATATCTAAGGATTTCAAAAACATCCATACAATAAAATTACTTTATATAACTCTAGTCCGAAGTCAACTGGAATATAATTCCTCCATATGGAACCCTTCCTACAAAAATCACACAAATTCCATTGAAAGAGTCCAACATAAATTTCTCAGAACAATTAACTTGAAATTAGGAATTCCCTCAGATGACATTAATTACGCTTCTTTATTACAATTAATGCATCTCTTATCTTTAAAAGATAGAAGAATACTTTTTGATCTAATTTTTTTATTTAAAATAAACCATCACTGGTTTGACTCCCTTGAACTGACATCATTAACCGAAATTAGGAATTCCCTCAGATGATATTAATTACGCTTCTTTATTACAATTAATGCATCTCTTATCTTTAAAAGATAGAAGAATACTTTTTGATCTAATTTTTTTATTTAAAATAAACCATCACTGGTTTGACTCCCCTGAACTGACATCATTAATAAATTATCATGTACCCAGCAGACCGACTCGACTCAAATCACCTTACTATTGTAACAACACTGGAACGAATGCAGAACAAAATTCGATAATACATCGTTTGCACAGATTAGGCAACGAATATTTCAATATCGATCACGCTGACGGTCTATTATCATATAAAAGATGCTTAAAACAAAAGTTGTCTAATCTGTAGTTAATCTGTAGTTAATCTGTCGTCTATCGAAATTATTATTTTTGTTTCTTAATCTTATTACTTTCTTTTTATTTATTACGTTATCTAATATACTTATTTTCAAATATTTATATGTTTTGGGATCAAATCTAATTCCTTTCTATCTGATATAATAGAAAAAATCAGAGAGCAAATTTGTTGTTGTACTTGTAATAAAATGTTCATAAATTGTTCAAATCACTGTAATGTAAAGGCCATTTTTTATGGCGCATATATATGTATAAATAAATAAATACACCGACCCATACATACTCTTATGTTATTCTGACTCTTGAGATAGCCCGACGATGTATTTGGATCATTTGATCCTGCCATATCTTCCTCGGGCATCCTCGGCTTCTCCTCCAATTCACATTCACGTTATTCCTGTACATATGCGCGATCCTTGTAATTTAAATATTGAAGTTTATGACATACGATCTGATATCGTAATAATTTGTCACACCAACTGCTGGAATAAGGTATACATTACAGCTGAGAAAAGTTACACCTTCAAGACATCAATTTTTTCGATAAATCTTTCGTTGAAGCAAAAACGTAGCTGTTACATATATATTACGAAAATATTCTCCGGAAATTTGTTATCTCTATTCACTTATTAAAACTATAAACTTCAAGTTCTGGCAAAGAACCCATTACCGTGCCGAATAACTAGCGAAGCTCATTATTCCCCAACACATTCTAGGCGAATCTCAAAACTTGAAAAGTTCTTTATCTCAGCTTGGTTAGAATCCAAAATCCAGAATCAAGACAACGGGCTCTGGTAGGGTGGCCCGTTATCCTGAGTGCACATCGGCGTAATCTCCTTAACTTGCATATGGACCGCTGTGCACCGTTCACCCTCCACCCCCTATATAATACGTCCTCCTAGCCTGGTATCCACGATCTCAGCGGCGAGTGGTTTGGTAGTTGAATAAGGAATGTAATTATCTATACTATTGGAGGTTGGGTGTTCTTTATGCAGGTTAAAGTTTGATTTAATTTTGTTACTTAGTACTTCGTTAAGAATATGTGAAATGTTTTGCCATGTGGTCACTGAAAGCTAAGAATATTATTATCACACGACTTTATTTCAGAAAGCGGTGAGCTCTTTATTCATGAAATTGACAACGCATTTTCGGTCATTTTTTGCTAGATCAACACCACGTTTTTTTTTTATTTTCAAATTATTACTACAAATGTACAATTTTTTAGTTATTACTCACATTTTATTATTTATCAAAAATAATAACGTATCACATACATTTAAAAATAAAACTTCCCCCGAAAATATTACACAAAATCGTTAATTCAATAGCATAATTATTTTTAAACTGCTTTTTAAAGCATTATTTACAACTCCAAAAAATATTGATTTTCTTACGGCTAAAAATATTTGTTACTGTAAGAAAATCAACACCCTCCCCCTAACAATAAAAAAAATAAGGTTTTAATACACTTGACCCGGGTTTCATTATATAAAAAGTTTAAAATTTTCCTGTCGGAATCTGATTGATCATAAATAAGTGAAACAAAGATATGAAGTTTTTTTATATTTACATCACTTAATTTTAAAGTTTAAAAAATGTATTTACCAGCACAGTTATGTAAGTTAATAAAACATTATGCCTGTATCCTTTATGCGATATTCTAAACCTTTTGTAGATTTGTATAACGAACCGTTTTGTTTGCTTGAGGCCACGTCAACGAACAATGGCTTAAGATATGAGCAAAGGGTTTGTAGTGGAACCCGTTATTTACTTAAATTATGTGTCTCCGTTCCTATTAAATATTACACTGCTATTTTACGAATTCATTCAACAATATTTCCAACGGGTTATAAAAGCGAAACATCACAGAACATTATGCAGTTACTTACATACATCAAAGGGTTCCTTTTGCTTTATATTTCAAAAAACATATTTTATATCCAACACACTGCTGAAGGGTAGAAACTGTTAATGCTCTATAACCCTTTACCTAACTTAAGGTCTGGAAAGGGTCTAAAATTTTCTTTAAATAAGCATGATTGTAGGATTGTAGGTAAAATAAAAATGACCCTAGCCATCATGTGGAGTGAAATAAATGGAAGGTAATTTGTGCTCTGAGCACATCATGTTTCAGTTTTTCGGACCGGCTTGCAAAGGCAAGTTCAAATAAAAACACGAGTTATGAGTATTTGAAAAACAGTAAAACTGGCACTGGTTTCGATTGAGGTTTCGTTACCATGTTCGTGAGTTAATCTCACATTCGATTTTAGTTGATGGCATTCTTTCTTATGAGACGTTTGCAAACATGGCGTTGCTTAATAGATCTTTGTTGTATATTACATATGTAGTTCTTACATGAGCTTAGAGATAAATTAATACGATGTTTATTATTAAGAGGAACGGCAGCGCGGCCTGTTTCATACAAAATTAAGTTTTGTTAAGTAATCGTAACAATTTTGGCATGTTAGAAGCATATTGCAGTGAACTTTACATTCAGATATTTTGAGCAGATAATGCCAGTTTTATTTTCCTTTTATGAGAGAAAAAAGTTACACTTACATACTGTACTGGATGCGTGAACTGGACGCGTGAACACCTACATTGAGGTGTCCCGCGCGACCGAGAAATGCCAGGTGCTTGTGAATATCGGACGACTGTTACTGATCGATCAAAGGTTTGTACCGGTCTATTATGGCCCAGTACTTTAGTCGCTCGCTCGCTATCAGAGATATTTACGATCATCTAGTTACTCTATGCTAAAGACCCTGACAAGATGAGTCGATTGATGCCATTCCAGGGTATACTAAAATACCGAGCCGATTACCCATGTTTACCAGTTAAGTAAGTGTTAATCAATGGATTTTCTGTTAAGGAAACCCGAATGAGAAAATTCTTATTAAACTATTCCATTGAAAATTTTAATTTTCGACCAACATTCTCGTTTCTATACTGACCTACGAAACATAATATATAATTTTCTGGAAGTGTTTTCCTTCAATTGAATTATTGTTTCCACTAATTATACTAAACTATAAAATTAACATAATTACGTTTAAAGTTTCATATTAGATTTAATTAATATAGTTTATATAAAACATTCAGAAGATAGATTGAAGGACTTTATAAATATTTTTTATTTATGTCTGATAAAGTCGAAATTTGTTTTCATAGGTCAGAACTAAAGCTTACTTAAACTTATTTAATTAACCCCCTTTAGTGCTTTTAATAATTTTAAATATTTTTCAACAGTAAAAAACTTTTACAGTCTTACAAAATCTTTGGAATCCTGTAAATCTTGGCAATATTTTACAATCTTTATTGAAATAAAAAAAAATTAATGAAATTTTTCTTTGTAATCACCACTTTATTAATATGGTTTCGAAAGAGATGCTTTCCTCATCAGGAATATACAGAAAACAAGTAAACATGTTGATATGTATATATTAATAAAGTGGTGATTATAAATTAATTTTTATTTCATTTATTAATAATGACGCTACAAAGTGAATACCAATATTTTGAAATCTTTGAAATATTTTAAAATTTCTAAATCTTTTAAATCTTTCGAATCTTGTAAATCTTTCGAACCATTTCAATATTTTACAATTTTTCATAATCTTTGAAACAAAAGAGTCAATTGAAAAGATTTAACTGAATTTCAATGGAAGGTGCTTTAAAACCTAGTAATAATAAGTGATTTATTCAGCACCGATACATATATAGCTGGGAGACAAGTTAAACGCATCTCAAACATGTGTACATGATTGGAATTTAACTGATGATAGCATTAGTTTATTCAACAGCTCGGCTGTTTAATGGTTTTGTCGGTTCTTTTGTATTCTTTTAAACATTGTAGAATCCTCTTTCTATTACTTGAAACGACCTCACACACAGCATTACCAAAGATGACATAGGGCATGATGAAAGCCGTAGGGCCTCCCTCAAAATTAAAAAGAAAACACTAAAAAATACTCAGTAGTTTGCGCCAATTAAATTAAAATGTTATTTGGCAGGCATCAGTAATATATTTAGTAAGTTTATTAATTTATTCTAACTTACGCAGACATATAAATTAAGAGCATTGGATAATTTTCTGGAAGTTAGGGAATCTAACCTTCGACCCAATTTCTACCCCAGCAGGTGACGGGTAATATGAACAATATCCCATTTCTAACTTTTTCAGGATTTTCTCATCTGGGAAACAATAAAACAGTATTGGACTTCATACTACTCAGTACCTGTATACTTACAGGTTCCAGATTAATCAATATTCTATGAAAATGCATAATTATTATTTGACTAGTTTATCCTGCTCGTTCTCGCCTGATTTTTGACACTCTCATTCGGTTAACCATTTTTTAACCAATATTGCACAGCAGAATGAGAATAGTATGAAAAGAAAGGACCAAGCTATTCAGAACTAGTTCTTATAGATTTAAAAAATATTTTTATATTATGTATACACTGGAGATCCTGATGGAAATAATTTCCCTCAATGCTGTGTGGTGGTCTATTTTAAGGAAACAAAGGTGTGAATCTGGGTCTTGAAAAAATCCATATTGTAGGAGGCTGAAAATACATAGACCAAAAAATCATTCCAAAGTTCAACCGTGTATTTCCGTGAGTGTTTTCTGGCATTGGACCGATGCTGAAGGAAATCAATGACAAATGTTCCTCGCGGCATCTTCCATTGAAATACTGGTTAAATAATATTTTAACATGAAATTGTAGGTACAACACGGAGGCAGAAACTTCCTTTATGAAGTATGGATTACTGGAGTAATATTGAGTAAGTAATAAAATAAACAGTATTCTAGAAAGGAAAGGAACTTGCTTATAAATAAGGATTATGTTTGGTTGAAAAAGTTACGAGAAGTGCGTCAAGCTTATTTTAAACTAGCAAATCTAAATTTCTTCGTATTTCACAACCCTTTCGCAAAGCCATTTCACTGAACCAACAATTTTTTCCTAGTTTGAACAGAAGATATAAAATAAACAGTTTTTTTGTTGTTTTTATCCATGCTGTACACAGCTAATACCACTATTTGAGAGGCCAATACAGTCCGAAGGTTGACAACAGCAGGCCACCCCCGTCGACACGTGTCAGCCAGGGGCAGTAGTACTAGCGTAGGTAGCACTGAACAGGTAAACCCAATAAATCTGATGTGGGCGTATCCATGTGCTTAAAAGAAACTTAAATTTTTCTTACTCCTGTGAAAACTTTCAAACAGTTTCAAATATCTAAATCTTCCTTAAACCAATAGTCAATTTCGTTGGCCTGTGTGGGGCCTCAGAGTCAAAAGGTCTTATGTATTTTTCTTCTACGTATTGTGGAGAAGAGTTGAATGTCAAAATGGAGTGCTGAGAATGTTCAGCCAGTTGACGGTTTTGGGGGTCGTTTAGTTCAGCACGGATGAGTCTTAGGGAAACTGATGAAAGGAATATTCTTCTATGATGTTATCTATTGATTGAATATGTCCACATTCACATAATTCATCCTTTAAACTCTGTGGCTACCTGCTTCTACTCGCTGAATTGGTCACAAAGATTATCTCTTTTAAAATATGGCAATACTAGTGACATCTACATTTTCTATATAGTCGCCGGGTTTTCTAATAGCGTTCTTCTCTTCTTGTTGTTCAGTTAGATTAGAGTATTTTTTTTGTTTGGTGTTCTTATTTATATTGCAAAAATTTAATCATAAGCTTTTATAACCGTTATACAAATAAATAAACTCCCGTTAACCATTGGTGAGTCATTTCTTTAATCACAGATCCACACGATAATACAAGACCCTTTGATTAATCCGTTATATTAAACATAAATACACTCAACTTATAAGAATCTCTCAGCACATAATTCTCAAATACGTTAATGTCTAAGGCCAATTATGTGCATTAAATACGTATAGTTACTGCGGCTGCAGTGGATGCCTTTTAGTAAGGTTCACGTCTTTTGTAAATCGATGACATCATTTTTCCATCAAATTGGTAAAGATAACTTTTAGGATCTAGGTATTTCCTGTTCAGTACAAAGAGGCTACTAGAGTACGTAGCACCCGGACAGCAAAGGTTTGATTTACGGCATTTCACCAATTTCATAATATTTTGCTTTGTATGACAGGTGTATAGTGAATGTTGTATTGTTTTATATACTGAGAACTCGGAAAAAGAATTATATAAACAATGTAGAGTTATATTTTCTCTCACTAATTTATTTATTTATATTTAACGTTATTATTTTTGGAAAGGAAACAAGCGTAGGTTGCCCGATAGATGAGATTGGCTGTAAATATTTTGGTGTTCTATCTTCAGGTGGGTGAAATTTTAGAGAGGTCCATGCCAAATACCGAACGCCAGAAGGCTAAAGAAGGTAAAAAAATTAACATATACATTTTTATTAATTGATAAACTAAAGTTTTTAAGACAAGATTTTTGTGCATAGCGCAAAGGGTAACAATTATTTTTATTAACAATAATTATTAGCCTAAAACACTCATCCAAATTGAAAAAACCTTCCGAGCAAAGATAAATGTAGGTGAAAAATGTTTTTGACTTGTCAAATATTTATTAATTGATAAACTAAAGTTTTTAAGACAAGATTTTTGTGCATAGCGCAAAGGGTAACAATTATTTTTAAAATTATTAGCCTACAATAAAATGAAGACATAATTTGTCTCGACGCCACCTAGTGAGGGATTTAGCCGTTACAAGCCTTCCTCATACCAATAAAGTTGGTTGTTTACAGGTGAAATATAATAAAAAACCGTAATTATTGAATGAAACACTAGTATATATTGATTAACTTGGCGGGTTTGCGATAAGCCGACGTAGCTCAATGGTAGAGCATATGACCGGATATTAGAAGGGTGCAAGTTCGAGTCCTGCCGGCGACATTTATCTTTGCTCGGAAGGTTTTTTCAATTTGGATGAGTGTTTCAGGCTAATAATTATTGTTTATAAAAATAATATACATTTTTGTTAATATCTAGCTTCAACCGAATTTTAACGTATTTTTAAAGTAGATAAATATTATTACTTCTTCAATAAATGCAAATTCATTTTGTGCTATCAATTTAATCATTGAAGAAGATAAAATTATTATTTTTTTAATTAAAAAATGAAATGGAAAAATACAGAAAATAAAAAGGTATTTGTGACACCTGTCAATCGAATCCAGGACTCCTTCAGTTCAGTGGTAGAACATTATCCCGGTAAGACAGGGGTCATGGATTTTATTTCCAGATATGACAAACACCTTTTTATTTTCTGTGTATTTTTCGGATTCATTTTAAATTTGTTAATATTATCTTCTTCGATAATTAAATATTAAAATGTGGTTTTTAAACTTCACTAAATTATTCCAATAAATTGAATAAAACATTTGTTAAAAATTAAATAATTAACACCGTTTTATTTCGGTTTTTTTTTGTATACGAAAGGATAATTCTTTCTGTTTTGTTTAAATCACTATTCTGATAAACAAATTTATACATATTTCGAAAACAATGGCTTCTTCGTCAGGATATAACGTATCCTGAAAAAAACAATAATGAGATATACCTAAGTATAGAAAAAATACCAATAATAAGATAAATACAATTTAGAATCATCACACCTTTTTGAGTATTGTCGTATTTGTTACAGTTATCCATATAGGTCATATCTCATTACATCTTTTTAAAAAACGTGGTTAGCTGAAAATAGCAGTGCATGGTTATAAATTATAGACTACAGAAGATGTCTTTTATCCTGGGGCGCTATTCCGTTCTTAAGGAAGATTCCTTAACTTTTTCCTTAGAGTTAAAGCCTTCTTACTTAACTGCGGTTCCGGTTCTATCGGATGACAGCTGTCAGCTGAATTCAGCGAACGACATTCATCAAAAATGTCAATATTTGCGATGTTTTAACAAGAGAAAATCTCAATATTTGAGATTTTTTAACAAGAGAAAAACTCAATATTAAGTATGTTACCAATGACGTTATTGTTTACGTTAAACACAATTAGCTAGTAAACATTATTAAACATTATATACGAGTAGATGTTGACATTTTTGACAATTCACGTCAAGCGGCATTGAAGAGCGTCGACACAAATTCAAATGTCACTTTTAGAACTAGAGATAAAAAGGGTCATTACTATCTAATGAGGTAGGTACCTTTTTATTAAACACGAATCATTGTTAAAAGGCTTATTCATGACATTTAAAAATAAAATAAAAATGAATTATAATTGTTAATTATAATTTGTAATTGTTTTTAAAAGTTTTAGTTCAAAATCTTATGTCATTTGAAGATATTTCATCAATTTGTGTTTTAAAATAATCTCTTGACAATCTATTTAGGATCTTTTTATTATTTCTCACCGGAATTCCGCAGTTAATCAAGAAATCTTTAACCCTAAGGAAAAACGTAAGGAATCTTCCTCAAAAAGAACGGGTATAGTACCCCTGGTCATATGATTTATGATTCCATATCTCACCGTTTAAGATTTCTTGCTGCGATTAACAAACAGACTTTCTGCTTTGTAGCTGATTTTCATCGAAATAATGTGGACAATTTTACTCATTCATTGTATTCAGCATTTAAAGGAATATATTAGGACTTGGGCGTTGCAGATTAAATCCTCTGCTGGCTAAATCCCCCATTATAGCACACAAATTTTCTGCTTATTTAGATTGAAATTTATTTATTGTATTGTATACGCCCTTAAGTATACGGGGTTTTACATATTTTGTTATAAAAATTCAAATTACAATAGTGACGCAGGATAATATTTTTTTTCAGGTTATTCGTAACTCGGGAATGTTTGTCTCTCTTTTAACGATAACTAACTAACTATCACGCTATTTCGCAGTAGGGGTAGGCAGAGGAGACAGATTGCCAAACTCGGTATTGGCACACGCTTCTTGCTTCATTAACTATAAATGTATTATAAGGTTTTGAATGACAAGCGCCCGTTAGCCAAAATGCTAAAGAGTAGTTTATCAGGACTGTTTTTCTTATATTTTGTAAAATTTATTAAACTTAATAAAAATAAAAATAAAGTTATTTAATTCCTATTCATACATCGTCTCATACACATTATTCTGTTATTCTGACTTTTAACTGTTTTGTTATTCTGACTTTTCTGCGTCCACGACTTCTTCTACGATTCGCTTTTGTGTCATACATTCTCCTTGCACTCCTTCCTTCGTTCATCCGCTCTATGTGTCCTATCCATCTACGCCTCCCTTTCTTAAATTTAATGATTACGCTTTTTTACATATGTGTATTTAATGTTAGATAAAAGAAAATTACGTTTTCACCGACTTAACTAGAATGATTAATAAAATAAGTTTTATACAATCATTTTTTACATTCATTTTAAAAGGAACAATTTATTTTTAAATGTAAACCTAAACTTTTTACTATTTTTATTTCGTCTGGAAGACAATTTTAT
Source organism: Halesus radiatus (assembly GCA_022606495.2). Classification (NCBI taxonomy): domain Eukaryota; kingdom Metazoa; phylum Arthropoda; class Insecta; order Trichoptera; family Limnephilidae; genus Halesus; species Halesus radiatus. The sequence goes on along the minus strand of JAHDVE020009691.1, from coordinate 34,827 downwards.
AAATTGCCCCCCTCGTAGCTAATGGATTGCTTACCATATTATTTATGTATGGTGTTAAAGGTATGTTATCACGTTGTCGTGTAAGGTGTGTGTACTTGTGACGTTTTAAAGAATTCTGTGTTTCGACCCGTTGGAATAACGAGGTTCCATCTGACACTGCAATGCTATGTGATAATGAGTCTTAACGTTACCTACTATAGAGAACTTTATCACATGATATTGCTGTGTCAGATGAAACCTTCTTATTCCAAGGGTCGGTTTGCACGTATATATTTTTTGTTGTTATTTGTACGTATAGTTAACAATTTTATTTCTTTGTAGAAAATTTTCAGAATGTTCTAGAATTAAAGATAAATAGCTTTTTGATTACATTGTTTTGATAACCTGTAATACATTTTTTTTTTTTCATACGCGTTTCCCCAAATTTCAATCAAGCAGAGTGGCCTTACATCATCCTTGTATTCCATTCGCGAATCTTAACATTTATTACACGGACATAGGTGGTTTAACCACATATGGATATGATGAATATATTATAATACAAAATTAAATTATTGAAAAACGACCAAGTCGAAAATCATATATGTATTGTAAAATGTTCAAACCCAAATAAATATATATCTATTCATGTAAAAATCAATGTAAGTTTGTTTGTTTGTTTGTCCTTGATTTCTCGAAAATTACTGGACCAGTTTCGCTGAAAATAGCACAGTTTGTTTTTATTAGTCCCTGGAAGGTTTAAAGAGTAGTTTGAATGAAATCTAATATCTAAAACTGTTGCTATAACGTTTTAAAATTAGTATGAAAAACATTAAACCCGTCATGTTGTATTTAGGTTAGCCCATAGATATAACACTTTAATTAGCCACATATTGCTTGTTCAAAAGAAGAAAGTTTTTTTGGGTAGAATATTTTCAAAATGGAAAACACGAGTAGGTACTTACTTAAGAACTTTATGGTTTAGATATGTTTTGAAAAAATAAATGTTTGGAATGAAATAAAATATTCAAATAAATGTTTCTTTTTTTGGAGATTTTACTTCCGCTGTCAAATCAATTATTGTACCCGAGCAAGGCCGGGTATACAGCTAGCATTTTATAAATTTCAAACGTGGCTCATAAAATGAGTAAATAAAAATATGTGCATTGTGTGAATACAAATTCTCGGCATGTTCGCAAGATAAATATAAATATAATATTTACTGCAGACGGCAAACAATCACCGGCTGACAAAATGAAAATAAAAAAAGTGCCGGGAACTACGTGACGGGGGTGCCATGTTGTTCATACGGTCATCACGTACACGTAGTTCTGCGGAGCTCCAGTCTTATTCCCTTTCCCTCTACCCGAGACTTCAGATCAAATTTTTACCGCTTCAGTCAGTATTTGAACTAACTAACTATCGCGCAATTTCTCTGCAGGGGTAAGCTGTGATAGACCGCAACACAACTCTGTCTAAGCACACGGTCCTTGCTTCATTCACATTCATCTAATATACTCTTTCGTTATTCTGACTCTTAACATGACCCGACTAAAGTATTTGATTCACTTGATAATGTTATATCTTTCTCGAGCGCCCCCGACTTCGTCTACTATTGACTTCCTTGTCATATTTATCGTTACACTCCTTCCTAAGTTCACCCGCTCTACTTGCCCAAATCATTTAAGCATCTCTTTCTAAATCTAAACTATTTGTCTGTTGTACGCTGATGATGCTGTGCTGATTTCTGGAAATATGGAATATTTACAGTCTCTCATGTCTAGAATGAACGTATGTATGTAGAATGAGTTAACCTTTGAAACGCCGAGCTCTGCGATTTAATACTTCCGTAGTGTGTCCAGAGTAAATTTTCGCACGTATGTCGTAATAACTTCCTTGTTTTTTTTTTCTTTTCATATTGATGCATTTGTAAATTGTACCGTCTTACCAGATAATGTGATTTTACAAATTAAAAATGTATTTTTCTATCATATTATATAATTACAACCGTGTTTTCATTAAATAAGAACATTATTAAAGTCAGTATTAAACATCCGATGATTTGATTTTTTTATTTTTTATATGAATACCTCACAAGAGTCCAACTACTCCCAACCGTCTGGAGCCAGTAAGACTAAGGCATTCCCAATTGGGGAATATTGTGAGGCTAAAGGTATTGTGGAGGGGAAGGAGAAGGGGAAGAGGGAGATAGGGAATACCTGGTTATTCAGATCTGGTCACCAAACACGGCTAAAAGCCATTTCAAGTAACGTTTCAATTCTGAATGGTGGTCTTTCTCCAGGGCGATACTGAGAGTCTCTGCAAAGTGCGCAAATATACTATATATTATTTTTAAATGAATTAATTGTGAAACAACATAAATTAATTAAATAAAATTTACTTGCGCACGCTGGGATTTCAACCCGCGACCTTCCGATTCGTAGTCGAGAGCCTTACCCCTCGACCATGGAGGCCGTCGATTAAAAAAAAAAACATCGCTAATAAAAATCTCGCACAAGAGTCCCAATTGCTTTTGACTATTCTGAGGTAGTGGAAGTATGGAATTCCAAATTCGGGTGAGTTGTGAGTCTGCAGGGAGTGGAAAAGGGATGCAAATATGCAAGATAAAGTTTGGGAAGCTCTCTGCTATTCAGTTCTGGTTACCGAACACAGGTAACAAGGCAATTCAAGGAACGTTTCGATTGATATTAAAGAAATCCAAGATTTGTCAATTAATCGAACTACAGTAATTTCGTCCATTGACAGAAGTCATTGCGGGATAGAATATTATTATTCAGAATCATTAAAATATTCCATTTATGTCTATTGTAGGGTGTTTTAATAATTCGTAACCTGATTCTCGTATTTTAAATAACTTTTAATCCCTCTGCAAAGAGTTTTTCCGAATTTTCGCAGAAAGGACAAAATAATTATTGTCTCAAAAGTCAACAAGTTGATGATATTCTGTGAAAGCCTATTTAATTTTTTTTTGCATTTCGGGAAAAGGGTCTTCAGTTTCAATTATTTTTAGTTCTCCTTCATTTTGTTGAAAATAATTATTATCAAAGAGATCAAATTTCAAAGCGTTTCTAGGAATTGTTTCGGGAGCTAAATTCGATGGTTAAAAATCCCTTGTATTTTTACTGTGACTGTCTTTAAATAATGTACTAATCAACATGAAATTATTCAATGAAATTCGTTAAAAAACAACTATTTCGATTAATTCATTTTTTTTTAACAAGTCTTTTATATATCCATTAGGCAATGTTAATTGTTGTTCAGATACTTATTTCAGAGACAATTTTTAGGTTTTAATATTTTAAAAAACACATCACGTATTCGCAAAATTTTTAAAACGTGTTCACATTTTAGAGAAGAATAAAAAACACACGTGTAATATTTTGTGTCATATGCTATCTTATAATTTGAATACAACTGTGCGCAGAAAAAAACCCTGGCAAACAGTCTTCTGAACATTGTACGTATCAAAAAAAATGATTCTTAATTTACTTGCATTTTGTGATGGTTGCTACTAAATTTAAGTAAACATTTATTTATTTCCGCTAAATGGTGGATGAAAGACATTATTTTTGACTTTTCCTACTTTTTTCCCCTTATTCGAGAGTTTAAATAAAACGCTGTTAACCCATTTCAGATAGCAGCATTAAGAGGAACGGCTGCGCGGACTGTTTCACGCAAAACTTAATTTTGGATTTGAGGCCAAAATACTCACTTAAACCTAATGATTTTTTTTTCATAAAAAAGTATAGTAAATATGTAGTACGGATTAGAAGTAATTTAATTATTTTTGTTTTACATTATGATATAGGCCATTAAAGGAATTGATTTTTCGCGATTTTAGAAGCACCTTTAACAATTATTTGGGGACTAACGGCGATTTAATAAAAAATGTTTTACCCCATCTACTTTGAAAATAAAAAATATATGTATTAAAATAACATTATGGTGGACTTTAAATAAATTAAAATGACCAATTTACATTTGAACACAAATTTGCGGTACATAATTTAAAATATCGCCCCGGAAAAACGTTTTTTTTAAAGTTTTGTTTTTGTATTTTTATTTACGTAATCATATTTATATAGAAAATATGATAATTAAAAAAAAAGATAAACATGCAAATAATTTTCCAACTTACCACTAAAATTATGAAAATTGATTTTTATATTTCATAATTTAAAACAAAAAATAAATAAAATACTTCTCATCTGTACTAGATATTTACTAAACCTTTAATATTTAAAATATATGGTATCATTCAGTTTGGATCGATATTTTGGCCTCAAATCCAAAATTAAGTTATGTATGAAACAGGCCGCACAGCCGTTTCTCTTAAAATATTATGCTAAATAAGAAATCTATCAGACAATCAGTTTTAGTACACTGCGTTTAAAGTTTTTGTACCATTTGAAGAGGTTTAAGTGGAATTATTGACACTTACCGGTTAATCAGCTAACCCGGCGCCATAAACAGCTTCTTCCTTTCTATCGTAAAATTTATTATGGTCAGACAGGGATTTTATCCTTCAGTCTATGCTTTTTGTTCCCTTTACGTTCTTGTTATTCGTTTCCTTTTCACTACTCCTCAGTGGTAGCACTCAGCTGAGTCTTGACCAAACTATTTTCTATAACTCGGTATTTTTTTTATTATCACTATTCGGTTAGGACAGGCGTATTTATAAAAGTGTAGACTTAAATAAATAAAATCCAAAGCATTATAAAACAATTAATACATTAAAATACGGCAGTAAGTAGATAAACAAATTTGTGTTGAAACAGAGAAGACTCTCAAGGCGTACAATTTTTTTAAAAATCTAAACAATATAGGTCAACGCCACTATTTTTAGCTTGCAATTGTCATCTGTAATTTCAGTCCCTTTAGGAAGACAACATTAAAAGGTCAATCCTGGGGGTTAACTTCTGCCTGAGTTCTATTTATGCCTCAGAGAACCGGCTGACGGGAAGTAGTGCCATTGAGTCGACTAATAGAGTTTATATTGGCTTATAATGTTTCAGAATGAAAGATACTGCCCCAGAAAGACCACCATCTTTTGAAATGGCTTAGCCGTGTTTGGTGACCAGATCTGAATAGTCAGGTATTTCCCTATCTTCCTCTTCCTCTTCTCCTTCAAATCCTCAATACTTTCAGCCTCACAACATTGCCCAATTGGGGATATCATAGTCTCACTGGCTCCAGACGGTTGGGAGCAGTTGGGACTCCTGTGCGGTATTCAAGTAAAAAAAAAATTGTAATGTGGACCCAAATTTTCGACTGTTTCATAAGCGAGTGTAAGAAAACCCTTACTTACGTTAAATTACTATTATAAGTTAACGCTAAGTAGTTTTGAAACTTTATTTATACTTCACACTGTCCAGGTGATCGATCCATTTGTCATTCCAAAATTTTCTCCCTTTAAGATATCTTTACAGGATATTGGCAAGTGAAATGATCATCTTATTTACGTCAATGTTCATTATTCTACAGGCAAATTTTCCTATCTTACGTTAATATAAAAAGGTTGCTAGTGTGTAAAACTGAAGCATTAATGTTTTGCTACATTTATTATTGCCTTAAATAATTTTTTTTGCATTTAAACATCTAATTTCGTAAATCACACAACAACTTTGAATAAATTAACTGCTTTGATTTTGTGTGGATTGTACGTGAAACAAAATAAATATAGTACATCCTTAATACAATTATGTAGTCTTCAATACAATAAAAAATAAATATAAATTAAAATAAAATAAATTAGTTTGAATACCACTTTTTATTTTTATATTTTAACCAACCGGTTTCAGTTCAGCCTGAACCTTCATCAGGGTTATACAAAAACATGTTAAAAGAAACAATCTAAAATTATTCATTTTTCATTGCTAGGTGATTGAGAGCCTCCTATTTCGAATAATCGAGCTGGCTTTCTTCAAGATATGCTATTAGGGAGTTATTTCCCCAGCAATGCGTTTGTTTTCATAGTAGAAAGCTGCGCCTTTTTCTCGTGGATGTTCATTATGACTACATATACTTTGAAACAAATTCACCTCTGCTATGCATATATTTAATTTAAATTTACCCATGTTTAAAAGATACATGAATGATATTTTCATGTTGCAACAATTATAAGAGCCATTGTTTAATTTTTTTATTTCATATTTTTACTTATCTACAATTCAAAAACGCGTTCCGCTTTTTTCTTTTTATATATCATGTACTATATTATGCATTATTCAATTTCATACATTTTTACGTCATCCGAAATATAAAAACACGTCGATTTCTGTTTTTTTTTTCTTCAAAATGTCATTCAGTCATATTATATTATATTATGCAGTTGTGTGTTATGTATCATGTAGATCAGGCTAGTACCATTTTTATTTAAAAAAAGTATTATATAAAAATTAAAAACCTTTCCCTTTATAACTTCTCTGTGTCATGCACTTAAACATTATTATACATACATATCATAAATATGTTACGCTTATATATCAACTATGTATCATGTTCTTTTTTTTGTTAACTTAAAGCCCTTTTTCTTTCTGTATTCAAAATCATTTAAATGTTAAAATATGTAACAGCCCATTGGGGCGTTAATTAATTAATAATAATAATAAATGGTTGATTGCAATATTCATTACCCTATTCGACAAAGATAAATCAATGATTGAAAAACGCCTAAACTAAAATGGTAGTAAAATTTACTTCTAGCTTCCATTAATGGGCTACGGAAAAATGTTTCCATTCTAGGGTTTAATTATTGCAATCTAAATGATAACAAAAACAGTTATAGAAATATTGTATCAATTGTTTATCAATAGGTTTAATGCTATTTTGTTAATATCAACCAAAATATTCCTGAAGCATTTCAGAGCTTTCGAATATCACACGGTACATTCACTGCCAACGCGGACCTAGTACGTCACTTAATTATTCAGCGCGAGTTCTGGATGTCCATATTGACTGACCCACCTGACGCCACTGGAACTGAGACCAGTCGGGTTACAGCATCCATATATTAATATGATGCACATCTTCCTCTGGAATACATCCCTTAGCAGGTGCAGGCAGAGGTCACTCACATATTTAGTGCCAAGGAAAGGTGACGGATTTCATCAATTTGTAGAAAAAATATAGTGAACTTTTTATTATGTACACATTTTATGGGAAAAATAGTTGAAGTTGCTAGTCCAATGTTGCCAATAATATATTTTTTAATAGGAATAACTTATTGAAGCTTTTAAACCTTATTGTATTGTTTAATAATTGAAGAAGATAATGAATCATGCTGTAACAGCCAAGGTCATGTAAAAAAAAACGCAGGATTTTAAGGGTTATGTATCAAATAAAAAAAAAGTAATATTGACAAAACGAAGAGTTTTTGCAACGTCGTACAGTTCTTATTTTTTTTTGTAAGTCCCAGATAGATTGACCCAGAAAAAAAACCTGTGAAATGGTGTATACAAAGTATTTTTGCGGGTAGTGGTGGCTACAGCAGTATTGCCTTTCTACGACGAATTATCAACAAATTTAAATGAAATATTTATTATAATTTTTTTTTTTAAATTTAATGTTAATTAAATTTAATAATTTTATTTTTAAATTCTGCAAGTATTTTTAGTTTTTATTATTATGACAGCTATTTGCAAGGCGGTTTGAAAATGGCTTTGAATGCCGATACAGCTGTCACAATAATAAAAACTAAAAATACTTGTTAATAATAACATTATTAAATTTGATTTATATTAAATTTAAAAAAAATTAAATGGAGTTCTACTAATTAAACACACACACAATTAATAATTCTTAAACTTAAAAGGTATCGTTTGCAACTGGGAATCGAGCTCAGATCCTTTTTTCAGACAACATTCTCCCAATCGAGTTATTTAGTATTAGTATTTTCCGTCATTTATATCCAGCTCAGTTTTTGAATTTGCGAATTTTTATTACTATCCTAAATTAATTCCCATACTTTTTGGCTGCTTTTTTTGGGGTAATATGAGAGTGAAAATTTTCTTATTCTATCTATTATATAAAGAAGATTGTCCCGGGCGGGCCAATGTGTGTTCGTTTTGTATACAAATCTACTGTTTTATTCCGAGCTTGATGAAAATTTGCACACTTGACATTCTAAATAAGAGGAAGGTCACTATCTACATGAGACCCCTTTCCTACCCCTTAAAGCGGAGAGTTGGCAATTCGTAATGATATTTTGCCCACTTGACGTTTAAAACAAAAGGAAAATTATCCGGGGCAACGCCGGGTACTTCAGCTAGTATAATATAAATATATGCACATCCGAGACACCATCTAGGTTGCATATATATTCTTCTCCAAAGATACATGTAATACGTCAGTACGTTAAAATCAAATTTTCAAGGAAATTCGTTTTTGTACTTCGTTTATCGAAATAATATTTTGGTTTAAAGTCAGCGACGTGACGCTTTTATTGTTATTTTCGGTAAAACATCATTATACTTGAAAACAATAAATGCATGTAACAGGAGGTTGTATACTTTATCCGTATCAAAGAGTATACCAATCGGAACATTTTCCGTAAAAAAAAAACAAAGAAAATCTTTTAAACCCCATCCATTTCAAAGCACTACCGGTCCATTAGAGCCATGATTTAAATTTGAAAATTTCGTCCTTTGAAACGAACTGCGAACTGCGGACAATGCAGCCGATGCATTGACTGATTAAAAAAGGTCAACCTTTGGTTGAAATAAAGAATTGAGGTATGGAGTGGATACAGTTTATCGAACGGGATCAAAAGAGGAAATGATTAAATGCTGTGTATTTAATTTGATGGGTTTACTACCGGAATCTACGCGGGGAGGAAAGTAAAATGTGTCATTTAATTTTGTGAATAATTAAATTTCATTTTATCTTTTAGATATTCTTTATGTATTAATTGATAAACTTAAGTTTTTAAGACACGATTTTTGTGACAATGTAACAATTATTTTTTTAAGCAATAATTATTAGCCTGAAACACTCATCGAAATTGAAAAAACCTTCCAAGAAAAGATAAACGTCGCCGACAGGACTCGAACCTGCACCCTTCTGATTGCCAGTCAGATGCTCTTCTGACCGGCGTCAAGAAGGGGAATATTGGCGACATTTATCTGCTCGGAAGGTTTTTCAGTAATGATGTTTCAAACTTAATATTGTTTATTATTAATGTATTTATTTTTCATTGTCTCCATAGAACAGTTGTATACCAATATATAACAGAGATTACAAATGTAGAATACATTACCGTAAATGAGAAATGGTACAAAATATACATGGACAAGTATTATTATTAACAAATAATGTAAGTAATTAATAATTTGTATTAAATGGTCCATAATACTCTCTAACAAACTTGCAATAAGTGCAAGATTCGTTAAAAAATCTACATAAGAGGGCGGGGGGTGAGTTAAGCGTACCGCCAATTTAAGTAAAACAGCAAGTAAGTAAAAAGGTTCGGCTTGTTTATAAAAACCGAATATTCAGTTTGACCTTTTTAATAAATGTTTTGTAGTTTCATATTCGCAAAAATTCTTCAAAACCGCTCTGACCATTGCTATTTTATTGGCGCGTTTAATAGATCACGATAGCCAGGCTATCATGATATTTGCAAAAAAATTGAGGCCTAGAAATATGTCGGTTAGGTTAGGTTGGGTTAGAGAATAAAACGATATTTTAAATCCAAGAAAAGTGAAATATTTTGCTGAACCAAAACTGAAGAGAGGAAAATCAGTTAATAATAATAATAATAATAATATTCGGATGATTTTTATAGCGCCGTTTTTGTGAAAAATCACCTCAAGGGCGCTTTACAAATCTTACTTCCTATTCTTACATTATTCCTATATTAAATCTATGACATTTTTTTTTGGACACTATCATTACACATTATTTATATAAAGGATGCAGTTAAATTATCAAAACTAAATACGGCTTGGTCTAAGTTTTCATACATGTTTAATTGAAAAAAAAAATAATAGAAGTTATCTGTATTTATTCCTTACGATATATTGCAAGACGCTAATACGAATGATAGGAGTTATGTGAAGTTGGGCGGCGGGTGAGGACGGGGGCCGGGGGTACTGATCCTATCTTCCAATCTTCTTTGTCTTTGTTGGTGACTCCCCTGGGCTGCGTGACGGGACGCTCGGTGTTGGTTTGCCCATACGCCAGGTGGCGCTCGTCGGCCGGCTTCAGGATCTGGAAAGACCACATCAGCGTGTCGTCTATTTCTCGCCCCAGCTGGTGGTATCCTTGTGGGGGGCGGACCACAGCAGGCCGCGGAGCAGCCTTCTCGGGCACGTCCGTGGGCCGCATGATGCACCGGGTCTGCTCCGTGCACTGGAGGTCAGAACTCAGGTCGCTGTGACAGCAGAAGATCTTCTCGTCAAATGTTTTTATTTCCTATTGCGCCTTTCTCGGTAGCCACGAAGTCTAATTTTGCGGATTGCAGTTGTGGTACAGGGTTCAAGGTTATACAGCGATATCTTTGCAGCTTATTAAAAGCTCCAAAATAGCACATTCACCATTAAGTTTGAGTTGTCTAGCTCGTATACGATATTGTTTACAATCACCACAGTTCAAAGAATAACATTGTAAATCATTCACTTTGGGACACTTTTAACAAGCAAAAAGGTCTTTTAATAAGCACATGTGTCGAACACTTCGACCGACCGATGCTTTTGGGTTAGTTTAGAACAACGTGACAGATTTGAAGTTAAAATATTTGGGTTTTTATTTTATTTTTTATTATAAACTTGATTTAAGCCCGAAACGGCCACACTAAAATTATATGATTTTTATAAATGTAACCTATAAATTATTGCGGTTATTTTACGCTACTTTAACACCGAAAAAATTAAGAACTAAGCAATATTTCCCAGATAAACTGGAGCGCTTATAAAAAGCTGCCGGCTGCTGCGAGAGCGCCATAGTTACTTTAGATGCTTCACCAGTTCTCAGACCCTGCTCTGTCCATCTATACGGGAAACGTGATGAATAGGTTGGGACAGCCGGGCTGTCGTTATGCTTCCAAGATAATTAAGGCCAACGGATGTGTCGGTTAAACGACGGTCCCGGGGTTTCGGAGAGGGTGAGAGGAAGGTGGCGTTGAGGGTAGGTGCAGACCGATCTAAATTACATTGTGCCGCCTCTCATAGTCAATCACTTTCAACATTTAAAGGGCGCGTATGGTTTTCTGAAACTAGAGGTCTTTTATAGAATGTAGTATCGAACTTTAAGTTTTTTCTCCCAACCGTCTGGAGCCAGTGAGACTATGGCATTCCCAATTGGGGAATGTTGTGCGGCTGAAGGTATTGGAAAGGGGAAGGAGAAGGGGAGAGGAAGGTGGGGAATACCTGGCTATTCAGATCTGGTCACCAAACACGGCTAAAAGCCATTTCAAGCAACGTTTCAATTCTGAATGGTGGTCTTTCACCAGGGCGATACTGAGAGTATTTTCCACTGTGGAACGTGCGCAAATATACTATATACGAGTTATTTTTAAATGAATTAATTGTGAAACAACACAAATTAATTAAATAAAAATTACTTGCGCACGCCGGGATTTCAACCCGCGACCTTCGGATTCGTAGTCGAGAGCCTTACCCCTCGACCATGGAAGCCGTCTTTGTTAATATTACTACTCCAATAATTCAAATTCGTTTTCTTAGGCAATAAACGCAAATTCACTTTACATTAAATATGTCAAAATAATTTTAGATGACTAAAAGTTCTTTTGAATCTTAACCACTTTGTAATGTATTATATTTTAATTTTCATAAAAGGAATTTGTATTAAAAGATTCAATTTATCCAAAGCATATTTTTTGTTTTCATAATGGGAACAGATTCGGAGTCTAGAGCAATAGAAATGGTGATTTCACTGATAGCTTCACCTTAAGATAGCGCTATATTAGAACATATTGGAACACTAGCAGCTTATAAAAAAGGGAGTTTTTCTCTAAGCGACACAAATTAAACCAGTTACAGGTTTCCTCTTAGGTAACCCAAATACCATGGATGTTATTTTCATCATTAATTTCGCATTAAGGGTAAATTCAATGCACCCATCCCAGAGCGAGCGTTATGCTTGACTCGCATGCATAGTGACGACAGCCGCAACGGCTCCGTGAGCCTAGCCACTAGCCACTACCTACCACATAAAGTGCTGCGCCGAATGAGAGCGTCGCAATTTTGAAAAATTGAAAGAAACCGCACGGCGCGCGGAGCCAGCCAAAGCAGGGGTGACTTCTAAAGAGAATGGGAATTCTCGCTGCGGAGAAATCACGCTCCTATTTTGCTGTGCACACAAAAAGCTCCACCAGATAGTGTACATAAGCGGAAGCATTTAGCTTTTCAGCTATAAACGCGCCTTTGTGTTCAAAGACACAGTTTCTATTTGTGCCCCTGCGAGTATGCACGGCGCATCTTCCAGCACAAAGAGAGACGACCCATTATTTTGAACATCTTGTTTGGAATATATTATGTGCGGCGATACTAGGAATCGCATCACGAAGCGGCTTTTGTTTGTTTGATTGGTAGTAGAAATGCAATAAATGTATTATCTTCAATTCACTTTGTGATGAAATGTTTTATATTGATACTACTGTTGTATTTTATTTTAACTAGTTGAATTACCCGGCGTTGCTCGTGGTTGTGAATGCTTCGGATGAATGTTTTGAGATTGTGAAGTGTTACCCCTAGCAAAATTTCATCAAGATCGCAATAAAACTTTACATTTGTTTACAAAACAAACATACACCACCCAAAAAAGGGGCATTCTTCTTTATATTAAGACGATTACCTAAAGTATCTGATATTGCCTCGGATAAATGCATATCAGTTTCAAAACTATCCTTGAAGATATGGCCAAACGTAAAGTAAATTCCAAAATATATGAATATATATATATATATATCAAAATATATATCCACATATGAAAAAAAATACTTAATGCTATTAAATACGATTAATGGATACAAGTAAGGTTACACTATAGAGGAGAGTTAACATTTTTGTGAAACTGCTTTCATTTTAGCAAACAAGATGCAAATCACAGGGAGAAAACAAAACCAGAAATAACCAATCTGTTCAAATAAAAGCTGACACGAATGAGTTTATATAATTTATAAAATCCCATAGATTAACTAAACACACATAATGTAATCCGTCATCCAGGGGGTAATAGACCAACCCGAAAGTAGTTTTTAAAAACATACTGGTAAAAAGTACCGTCAGCAATAAAACAAATTTCAAGTCGTAATAATATTAGAAAGAAGGGGGACTCACTCCCGACATTGATAATAATAATAAGAGTAAATTTCTATAGCACAGTTTTTTGAAGGTTCACCTCAAGTGCGCTTTCTATTAACTAATCTAACCTAATTGGTGCTATATATACCATAGATTTAATTTTAATTGTGCCAATAAGTGGAAAAAAATTACAAAGGTTTTTTAATTAAAAAAATCATGAGATTTAAATGTGATTTATTGTGTTTCAGTATTGAATATATAATCGGGTTTCGAATTTTAGCACTTTTTAAAGTAATTTTTTTTAACAACACACTGCTTTCAACAGAGTCCAAACGATTTTTTAAATAAACCGCTAGAAATCTGCGGCACATTCATCAATTATTATAATGTCTCAATTAGTTTCGAATTCAACCATGCCTGTATCTGGTGCGATACAAAAACTAAATAAAAAAAAATTGTATTAAATTTGTTTATATCGATGAATTCATAATAATTATTTGCTATGCGAATGGAAGTAGCTTTAAAAACATTATTTATTATCGGAATGAAAATGATTATAAGAGTACATACGAAGTCTTTGTAGTATACTAATTTATTTTGAAAATCCAGGCAAAGAGCTGGAGTATTAGGGACCGTATTATATTTTTTCCACTACCTTCTGAACGCTAGCATACTGCAAAAATATAAAGTTTAATGAAACAACCTTAAAATTAAATAATGATTTTTTTTCAAGCTCTGAGTAAGTTGATTCTGGAAAACCTAAGTTATATTTTTTTATGAAATAAATTGTACGTATTCACCGCTGTAATGAGCTAAATTGATAAAGTTTTCGAATGATTGCCTTTCTTTCCGGTAATCGTCACATCAAAAACACGTTGGAATCTGCTTTCTCTCTATAAAGGTACACTTGAGATATTCATATTTTAATGAAGTCGCTAAATTGTCTTTTAAATAAATGTAAATCATACGAGAGATTGAGGGACTGGTACGTTACGTAAATAGATAACAGAAATATGGGAGATGGGCCATTAATTGTAATTAGTATGAAACTATACGCACAGCTGTGTCGCCAATATCGTTCATCCACACTACTGCACATCGCTTCTACACCTGTGTTTCTACTCACACATCAAACACTTAACACAACAACAGCACAAACTTTATCTGTATAACATTCTTGATGTACTTGTCGCTACATGGCGCTGCTCCTCAACTCAAAAACGAGAAATCTTTCTCTATTGATTTGGACACTTTTTGTTAAATAAATTTATACTTTTTTGTAATTAGCTTTTAAGATAAATCTGCACTATTATGTATTTTATATGTATTTATATTAAATAATAAAGAAAAAAAATTAAAAAAACTTTCATTGGCTCCGCCGGCCGCTTTGATAGTCCGTTCAGTCCGTTCAGTTTGACAACCGGAACGGTTTCGTGCCATATCTCCATTTATTTCTCTAATCTATGTTTATGAATTTTGATCCTCGTTGTTACACCATAGGTTTCTTTCTTTATTCGCGTAAAAAAACAAAACTTTTTCTTGTACAAATGTACTTTCTCTTTTAGTTTTCTCTGTTAAATTGATCGTAGAGAGATTATGGTTGGTGGAGGTTAAGCCTATTCTGAAGCTCTTTAAATAGTATTGCTACTAGTGTGTAGAAATTTATACATTATGAAAGAAAATAATATAGTTTTTCAGAAAAAGTTTAAAACAAAATTGGGAAATGAAAAATATTATTACCATGATCAATTATTTACTATACGGCTTTGCACAAATACTTTTTTGTAATTGAACAATAAAAAAAATATGTATATATATAAAACTGTGTAATTTCACGACCCGATGGCTCTCATAGTTTGACAGTCTTTGCTCCATTACAATACAGGTTTTTTAGATTAAACTAAATAAGATCTTAATACGAGTAAATATTAATGGTTTTCTAAGCGATCCAGCCAGCATTAAATTTGGTGTACCACAAGGATCACTTTAGGAACAATTTAGTTTAGTAGTTATATTAATGATACTTGTAACACAAACCTTGCCGATCACATTATCACATGTGACGATGATACAGTCTTGTTATTTAACCGTTTTAGTGCTATGCTTATTTTGGAAGTATGTACAAAAATTGCTACAGATATTCTGTGTTTTTAAATAAAAAAAACATGGTATTCAATAAAAATGCAATAACTTGGATAAGTATCAATAAATTTTAATGACTTTTTTGAATTTATACAAGTAAAGAATGAAATTTTACGAATATTATAGTTCTTATTAAAAAAAAAGTGTACATTTAAACTACCATTTTAAAAAATGTAAAAATAAAATTATTTCACTTCACAATTGGGGTTTCCTGCGCAGAGTCCATGTAGTCCCTTTTGACAGCAAGATCATATGATATTGGATCGCCTTATATCATTTGCTTTGCTGCACACATTCATTTATGGGAAAAAAGGTCTCATCGTCCGTAGTGTCGCTGTCATTTGATACACTACGATCATCCGAATAGAACTAACTTCCGACATGGTGAAAAAATTAGGGTGTATTAATTTTAACAGAATAAACAATAAATACAATTATCAAGATACGCGCCCACCGCAATATACCACGCTCAAATTGTAGCGTTCTAGCGCTGAGTCGCAATTTGCGTAACTAAATCTAACAGCGCGATGGCGCTGGGCCGCACTTTAACGGTAAAGGAAAAAAAGGTACGAACAAGTTCAAATAATTCATTAGCAACTGATAAAACTAAATTTATACTTTTTCATACAAGTGGGACAACCTAAGGAAATACTAATAATTAATAAAAAAATTATAAACCATTGCAATGATCCAACTATATGTACATGTATTAACTTAGAATGCGTAGATAGTATAAAGTACGTGGGAATCATCACAGATACATTCCGGAGATGGGATAAACATACAAACTCAACTTTCAAAGAGTCAGAAAACTTACTCACCCATTCATGTCTATTAGAAATATTTTCTGTGTGAAACTAATATACTATGCCATGTGTAATTCACTACTAGATTATGCATCCTTCTGATGAGGTGGATATGCCAAAACAATATTAGATCCACTAGCGAAATCACAGAAATTGATTCTAAGAGTCATGCTTAAAAAACCTTTTAGGTAACCCAGAGACATATTATTTGAAGAGATACTAGTTCTCGATGTAAGACAATTATACAAAAATAAAAAATAAACATTTTACACACACAAATGCAACATCAACACCACCGATCCATACACCACTATCATGACACCCGTCACTCTAGAAGTAATCAAATAGTTCCACCTACTACCATAACATCCCTTGCTCAAAGGCAATTTTCATACATATTGATTATTATGGGTCAAACTTCGCGGTTAATGCAATAATTACATACTTCATATTATTTGCATTCCAACTAATTACATGCTATATTGTATGCTCCATGCTTTCATCTCGTTAAATAACAATAATGTGATTGCACTTAATAATAATAATTGGATGATTTGTATAGCGCCGTTTTTGTGGAAAATCACCTCAAGGGCGCTGTATAAATATTACTTCCTATTCTTTATCTAATTATGTACAAACAGATACAGAAAAACATACCGACTAGGTAAAAGAGAATTTTTGAATGACTCAGTCTTGAAATTATTGTTGCAATTGAATAAAATTTTAGATCGAATAGTTCTACCCGGAATATTAAATTTAATTAAACTGACAATATCAGGGTTCGTTTAAAACCATTCACAATTTTGGTAATAAAAGTTAGGTCGAAAACAAATCTTCTACCTGAAAGTTTTAATAATTTTAGTTCTTTCATTAAGTACCTGTAATTTATTTTCAACGAGTCGGAGTGAAATTTATAGTCAGTGGACCATATAGAAGAATTATATTTGACTTGACTACGAACAAAATAAGAGGATAATAATATAAGCATTGAAATATTTTCTGGAATATTAAAGAATGATGCCCAGGTTACTCCTTCAGGGTGGACGTTAAGGACTCTAATTTTTTAATTAAACGAATCTATAATTTTTAAAAGGCTCTACCCCCTCAAATGTCCCTGCACAGCTTTCGCATAGAAGGCGGTTAGTCACAAATGCAAATCAAATTGGTTAGGTTAGGTTAAGTTATACAGATTTATCTACAGTTAAAAGCGAACTATGCTGACTAATAGTTAATGAATTTTTAATAATTATTAATCGCCCCTGAGGTGATTTTTCTCAAAAACAGGATTATATAAATCATCCAATTATTATTACATACTTATTCTCCAGAAAATTTTGATCACCTCTCGAAACACATAATATTATTATAGTAAAATTTATCGTGCTATTTGTTTTTGCCATTATTGTTTCATTATAATAGTATTTTCTTCTTACAATTTGACGAATGTTATCTGCTCTGTGTTTTCTAATCCTAATTCTAGAATCAACTCCCATGTACCCAGTAACTGAATTCGAAAATTACAATTTCTTCAAATGATTGGGATTCACTTTGTGGTTTTAAAATTCTACTATAGGTTATATAACCTTATTTTTTTTCTTATGTAACATAAAATAGGTTTATCAATTTTACTATCCTAGAACGAGAACTTTCTAGTTGGACAGTCAACGTGTCCTTACTGTAAAATATTTTCTGAATCTAATAAATAAAATGGCACATTTCCATAATATGTAAGCACATGTGTTACTCACATTTTATTATATGTTGTCTCGTAATATGTTTTGTGACAAGAAAAAAATGACATGTTTGCAATTTTGTTAACAAAAATAACAAACTTATAAGAGTTCTGCGCCTAAAATTCTAATATTTCACAGACATGACAGTTGTGTCTCAGCTGTTTAATCGCCGCCATCTTGTTTAACGTCGACAATAGCGCCGCGCGTGGTAGACTCTGGTACTAAAGCTCCTGCGGAGAAAGAGGCAGAAAGCAGCAGAATGAATGGAGAATGCATTGATGAAACGTAAAAGAAAAAAGAAAAAAGGGAAGTGAGAAGAGGGAGAGAGAGATTCGCGCCTCGTCCATGCTTTATGTTCGCTTTATTTCGCAGAGTTAATACTTTACATGCCAGGGGCGACTTTGGAAGGGTTGTATTGTGGAAGTATATAATTAAAAGTTGTCATATTTTGGGTTTAGAGTTTATTACTGATCGTTTTTCGCGGAATTTGGTTTTGATTTTACTGCAAATTTCCAACGAGATGGTTGCGGGTTCAAATTACATCCAAAATAATTGTTGTGTAGGATTTTCTGAGCAAGTAAAATCATGCATTACTAAGGACTTCAACACCTTAAACGTTTTTCTCGGGGTACAAAGCTCTAATTTGAGCCAGTGGAGAGCGTAATGTTAATTACAAAATTATTAAGGAGGCACCGGATTCAATCATTTTCAAGTCCTCCATGATTGCACAAGGAATGGTAGTAGGAGGTAATATAAAATGCCAGGTTAATAATAATGATTGGATTACTTTTATAGCGCCGTTTTCGTGGGAAATTCACCTCAGGGGTTTTCGGTAACCTGACAATGCGTGTTTTCGTAATATACATGTGCATTGGATTTACTACGGTTATCTGAGTCTTATTACATGTGTTCTACGTTTCTTTGAAGGAGTGATTGGGTACACTGACTAGATAATACACACTAGAAATTCCTTCATTGTAAATTTGAATGGAAACAGATATAGCCACTAACTTAGTATATTTTAGTTCTAGCCCATTTAGGACGTACTATGTCTCTCTTATAACACCCTAGATCCATTACATCTGATCAAAATTAAAATTTCATAATGATGATCCAACGAATTTCTGTATTTGAAATTTAACCACAGAATGGTTCGACTTCGGATCACAAAACACGTTCACATATCATTTCTTGTGTCCGTCTTTAGAGGCATAATCCCGTTCATTTTAATGAAGATTCTTAATCTTTTCCTTAGGCTTAAATATTTCTTGCCTAACTGTGGTTCCGGTACTCTCGAATGACAGCTGTCAGCTGTCTCACAGCATATGGTATTCATTAAAAATATCAATGTTTGCGTAGTTTTAACAAGACAAAAGCTCAATATTAAGTAAGTAACAATGTTACCAACTACGTTATTATTAGCGATTAAGCTTTACAATTATAAATGGTATTACAAATGCATGCAGCAAAGGTCACTTGTATAAGTAGTGACAGAATAAACAGGTTGTTATTATATTGTGAGGTAGGTACCTTTTTACATAACGTAACTCTTCGTTAAAAGGCGTATTTATGCAATTTAAAAATAAAATAAAAATGAATTAAAATGCATTATAATATAATGCAATTGTTTTAAAAAGTTTTGGTTCAAAACCTTGTGGCACTTGAAGATATTTCATCAATTTGTGTTTTCAAAAAAAACTTTTTAAGTCAAAGGAAAAGGATGAGGAATCGTCATTAAAAAGAACCAGAATAGCGCTCCTGGTGTAATACTACGTTGAAAAGTAATATATTTTTTATCATCAATAACTATTCCCAATCTTGTCATAGATGTAAAAAATGCGGCCCATAGTAACACCCAACTCTCAATCGTTTAAAAGCTCCAACCGTGAAACGTTAAGTATTATAATGCATGGAATTACAGTCTGGAGACTTTCCTGTAAAACATTTATCGATCATGTTCAAGCGATGCAAAATTCATTGGTTAAATTGTTGGCTCATAGAAGTTTGTACGAACAAAAACTAATTATTCCATACTTTTATCAGTCTCGAAAATTTTTCAGTAAGTGCATACCAACAGCATGGAAAATCTACAGTTCCTCGTATCTATGATGAACGAAGTATGTATGAAGAATGAGCTAACGATGACTGTAAGTAAGTCTAAAGTCATGGTGTTTGATAGATAGATTACGAAAACAGTGTGCGGTATAGTTGTGAATGATGAATACTTGGAGTGGCTCGGTGAGTTTGTACATTTGGGAAGTATGTTTACGAGAGATGGAAAGACTGATAGGGATATTGAAAGAAGGGTGAATTCAGTAAACTACATTAACGGAGGACTCGACGCAGTTGGCGGTAACAAAAAAATGTCCAAATTAGCGAAGCTAGCAGTCCACAATGGAGTGCTGATACCAACCCTGATGTATGGCAGTGAGCCATTGAATTGGCAGAGGAAGGATGTGTGGTAAAACCATTAAAAATTTAAAAAAAAAACTTTATTTTAACTCAGGCCGACACCTCAAGTGTTTCCCGGAATCACCGCTAGTAGCCAGCGTTATTGACAGTGCTCCCCAGACTGTGAAATTGAACTTTTCCTGAGTAAAGTGCGCCCGGGTGTCGGGATGCCGCAGTCCGCTACTATATTAAGGTTAAACGAAACGTGCTACGTGCTCACAGATGGCGCTAATTCAAATATTTTGAAAAAAAACTCTTTTAGCACATTTTAAATATTGAGATGAATTGCTTGCTGGCGGGTGTACAAACGGAATACGAAATGGTGTAAATTGTTATTGTAGATTTAAAACTCAAGTCCTTCAATAAACTTATAAAATTACCACTGTGTTTGTTAGTTTTACACTAACAAATACAGTCTAGTAACTAAAATTCGCGATCACAGATGTCGTGCATACTATATGTGTTAGTGTAAATCAACAATAAATATTTATTCCATTTCATATTCCGTGTGTACACCCACCAACAAACAATTCATTTCAATATTAAAATAAGCATTACCTAATAAAAGTGATTTTTTTTCCCCTATTCTTTAAAAAATATATTTAAATTAACGCCATCTCTGAGCGCGTATTACATTTTGTTTAGTCTTAAGAGTGGGGTACAGTTGCTGCAAGTGAGGGGTGATGCATCCCAAAGGTATGCTATAGAATTTTTGTTAACTTTATAACCATGCTAACTTCTTGCATAGCAAAATGAACGACATGGGTCAGGTTGATACTATGTATACATACTTCTCTAAGGCCTTTGACAGCTTAATTCACTCGATTATTTTAAACAAAAGCTGGTCTTACTTGGCATACATGGCGATGTGTTTAAATTTTATTTTATTCAAATTAAATAATGTTCTATCAAGTTCTGTAAGTAATTTTAGTTTTTATTATTGTGAAAGCTGTTTCGGCATTCAAGGCTAATTTAATTGAAAATAACCAATAAAACATTCCTACACAACCGTATTCAGAACGAAAGTAAAAAGATTCGACGCCGAGTTTTTGACGAGGGAGTCAAGGCTTAGCCATTCACTCAAAAGCTCCATTTGGTATAAGTTTGCTGTCAGTTTGACGTTTACATTTTGGGTAACGTTTTTATTATGATTTTACGAATGGAGGACGAGCTGAACTTCCAAAGTTTTCAAATTCCATGTATTTATTTACTTTAAAACAAAATCTTTGAACAACTTTTTTTTTATTGCTATTTCATTTATTTTATGGGTCGGTTATAAAGTGCATAATTATTTTATATATTTTTTTGACCAGGTTGTATTACCTATCTATTGAAGTTTCCGCTAAAAACATGTTTCAAAAAAAATGTTTTAAATGAAATACCGAAGAAAAAAATCAACATATTATTTGTGATTTTCAAAAAGAAATTGGTGTATTCACCTGGTTACTAAAACACGCTTAAATTTAATCAAACTATATAAAAAGAATACATTATTAAATAATGTAAACAACGAAAGAAATAGAAACAAAACAATGAGAACGAAACTGAGAAGGTCAATAACACACCTAGAGGACTATTTTGGTTCCTTTTAAGGAAAATTCCTTATCATTTTCCTTAGGCTTAAACACATTTTGCTTAACTGCTATTCCGATTACATGTAAATGACAAATACATTTTTAATCGAGTTTGTGGTTTAGATACCACAGTATTGTACGATACGTAGTTAATGCCAATATTTTCGTTAGATAAATATATCATTTAACAGCATAATTATAAAAAAATAATTATTAAAAATATAGCATTTTTTTAATAAAAAAAAAAATTGATGGCTCTCTGGGTATTTAATAAAAAAGATGCTTAAAAATTGAATCGCCATATATTATTTGGTCATTTTGATTGCAAATAACCTTCCTTATCATCCCACTTCGTCTGAGCCATTACTTATGGGATATCCTGTATACATAAAATTTAATTTATAAGTTAATTTGCAATAGTTAACTAAACAATTCCATTGATTGAAAGTTACGTAATAAATAAATAAAATGCTGTACTAAAAATGGTCAGAAAAGAGCACTAGATATTTTAGGTTTGAGGCAATTAATTTTCCTTGAACGAGGAGTAGTTTCATTTTATTTTTATGCAAGTTTTTATTTATTTATAAATTGTTTGGGAACATTAACAGATTATTAACATTATAAAATAAATACAATTAACTTTGGGAAGTGCATAAGTGTTAATTATCCACCTAAAAATGTTCACTGGATGCATGGTTTTTGGTTTAGTTTTTAGTTATTACTTTATAAAAATAGAACATAATACATAACATAACATACAAAAAAAAATAAAACTAAAGCATGTTATAACATTTATAATAAAAACATAGGGTATAAAATATAACAGAAAGGGAAGATAAAAAATAATTCATTATATAACATTTTTAATTACACCATAAGATATAAAATGTAACAGAAAGAAAAGATAAACAATTAAGCATGTTATAACATTTCTAATAACACCATAAGGTATAAAATATATCAGAAAGAGAATATAAAAATAAAGCATGTTATAACATGTCTAATAATACCATAAAGTATAAAATATATTAGAAGGAGAAGATAAAAAATTAAGCTAAGCTACGCTAAAGTATAAGATAAGTAATTAAGATAAGCTAAAGTATTTCTAATAATACCACTATTTTCCAAAACGTGATAAAAGATGGATAATTTGTTTTTTTTTTTTTTTAAATATTCGAGATCATTTAAGTTACTGTTAAAAAAATTCATCCACCATGATTGGTTAATTAAATAATTCTATGGTTGTAGGGCAAGCCCTTCAAAATATGTTAAATCTAATTTGGAAAAGAACAAAAAAATAAATAAACGTGTCGCAGAAGCACAGAAGCCCTTGATTTCTAACAAACTTATCAAGATTATAAAAACAGGGTCGTTTGTGCTTTCCATTTTTATCTGTGATAATCTGGGAGACAAAAAACTAAGTGCTCCTGGCACGTTTCTCTACCTCTAATCTGGCTTAAGTTTGCTCAACTATGCCAAATATTAAAGCCTGTTTTTTAACCAACTCCTGAAAGCTTAGAATGACTGCGATCACGTAAGGTCTTGTTCCTTGCTTACATTTAGAAATAAATTACCTATTACAAGTGTAGCAGGGGATATTTTTCAGAACAGGGTTGACCAAGTGATAAAAAAAGTTGTTCGATGAATGCGTTTTAATCGTCGTTCGACTATATCAAAACCGTTTCTTTTTTTATCAGTACTGACTGTAGTCTGTGAGACTATGGCATCCAAAATTGGGGTATGTTGTGAGCCTGAAATTAGTAAGAAGGGAAAAACGATGACGGAGAGAAAGGAGGGATAGTCCTAGCTATTCAGATCTGGTCACCAAATACGGCTACAGTCATTCAATACAACGCTCCGATTTTGAATAGTGGTCTACACTGATTGTAACGTGCCGCAAATATACTAGGTATTATTTTTAACTAATAAATTGTGAAATAACACAAATTAATAAAATAAAAATACTTGCGCACGCCGGGATTTGAACCCGCGAACTCTGGATTCATAGCTAAGGATCATAACCACTCAACCGGGCCGTTAGTTGGTTTCAATTTTTGTGTCAAACGAACTGATTTTCTTTAGAGTTTATCACGTGATGAAAATAAATCATATTTTTTAACTTTCCTTTTTCTGAAATAAATCTCTTAAATAATTCTCGTATCGTGTAAAATAATATGCGAAGATAAGTTTTATTTGTGAAAACAAAGATAAACGTTCCTTGGTTATGAATACCCTGATAATTTAAATTCCTTCTACTTCCATCATTATAAGTGGAAAATGGTGCTTGTGCAATAATGGAGGACTTAGCAAGCAGTTGATAAAAACCGCAACGCCTGCATGGGAATCTGCTTCCTCTTCCCCTTCCCCTTTCCCTCCCCATTAGCTTCAGCCTCACAACATTCCATATATCGAAATATGAACTACATTTTTAACGGTATCCATAGTTTGTGAAAGTACCCTATTACGGGAATGAATTTGACAAGGAACGGCTGCGCTGCCTGTTTCATACATAACTTAATTTTGGTTTTGATTCCAAAATACCCATCCAAACTGAATGACATATTTTTGTAATTAAAGCTTTAGTAAATATCTAGTACGGATGAGAAGCATTTTATTTATTTTTATTTTAAATTATGAAGCCATGAAAATAAATAAATTTTGATAATTTTGTAGGCAACTTATTTCCGGGTTTAACGTATTTTAAAAAACATTATCATATTTGCTATGTAAATATTGTGACGTAACGAATGGAAGATCTTAGAATACTTCTAGCTTCTCGGTTGCAAGGCATAGCACGACAACCAATAACACTATAGCCCGCCGGAGGTTACGGTAATCAACCAATCCGGTGAGCTCCCGCCAGCCATCTTGGTTAATCAACCAATGAGGTCTAGCGGAACAGATAATTACCGGCCGTATGGAACGGCGTGGTTCGCGAAGCAAGCCCGCCGCCCGCCAAGCTCACTCACTTTCCGACCTCCGAGCTATCAACTGCGTGCTTCTTTGGAGCATGCAGCTGGTTCAATTATTGCATAATTTGATTCCACACATGGAAACATCAACTGCACACGGTTTTGAGGCCCATTGCAGGTAGTTACCATACTACCCTTGTAAAACACCTAGAATGGTGTCTTTTTAACTGTTTAACTCCGTGTGAGAATGATTAATACCTGTGCCTTGGCGACGGCGTCGCTTGACCATCAGCTCATGTAAGCCGCTATCAACTTCCTTCATATTATGTGCTGTACTTGTATGTCTTCCCTCATTGACTTGCCCGGTTAGAACTCCTTCAGAGACAGAGGATAGTCTAGAAAAGAGTAGATGCCAACTTCTTGGCAAAACCTGAATATAACTTGTAAGACCATATTTTGTTACAATAAATTCTGAGCTGAAAGCACGCCATCTCGTCAATTAATGGAGAGTAGATTGCCTCCCTCCAAGTCCTGAATACGATCTCATGGTGAGTTGCATTGCTTTTATTTACACCAACTCTCTTTTGCCCATTTTCCTCCTTTCAGCACCCCTAACACCGGCTTCCCTCGTGGGGCCCTCCATCATCTTTTCCGTCCCTCTTTTCCCCCTAATACTGACGCAAATTCCTAATACTGATGCCCATCGTGGTGCTATTTCCATTTCTAATACTGGCTTCCATCGTGGGGCTTTCCGTTCTTTCCGACCTCCTCCTCTTTTTTCCCAATTTCCACTCATATTATGATTACGTAAATAAAAATATGAAACAAAACATTTAAAAAAAAAAAACGTTTTTCCGAGTCGATATTTTAAATTATGTACGGCAAATTTGTGTTCCAACGTAAATTTAAACTCCATCATATTGCTTATTTTAATTTTTTGTTTTATATTTCATTAATTTTTTAAAGAAGATGGGGTATGTCACCGTTAGACCCCAAATAATTGTTGAAAGTGCTTCTAAAAACGGGAAAAATCAATTCTTTAATGGCCCATATTTCATAATATAAAACAAAAATAAATAAATTACTTCTAATTCGTACTAGATATTTACAATACTTTTTGATGAAAAAAAATATCGTTAGGTTTAGGTGAGTATTTCGGGCTCAAATCCAAATTCAAGTTTTGTATGAAACAGGCCGCGCAGCCGTTCCTCTAAAGATAAAAAAAACCTACCACGTACCTTTAATACCCACACGGAAATGATCTAAAATGACGTTTTGTTAATAATATGAGCTAACTAGTAACTTTCATTTAGGATTATTACATACTTTAACCTATAAAAATCCATACAAAGCATGATCTAATAACACCTGCTGTTTTACTGATCGTTTTATTCCCCACCCTCTTCCCTCTTAACCTCTTTCACACACACGAGTATTATGCTATATCCGTCTTACTTATTAGATTCTTACGCGTCGGTTCAGCGTTGGAATTACGGCACCGGCCTTACATACGGTTTAACTATACCTAAGACGTGGTAATAAATCATGTATTTCACCATTCTGAACGTACACGCCGCGTATTTACATCGCGTTTATATGACATATTGAGGAACATGTACGTGTTTCTCTGTCACATCTAGCTTCAACATCTAGTACTCGCACTTAACCTCGATTTAAAATTATTTTGCTGTTAGTGAAGTAATATTTAATACTTATTTGCTGTCATATTGCTGCGACTGGCGCCTCGGGCGTCATTTCGGAGAACTAATTATATCCCGGATTAAGTTTTCGTGCTGGATTCGGGTAATGTTTGTTTTAAATACATAAATACGCTGTCATGACTTATAATCTTCAACAAAAACAGTGCCTTTGTGGAAAAATAGGTTTACGTATTTATTTCTCTGATTATTCCATTTAAGTTCTGTTTCCTGGGGTGTTAAAATCTAAAATTAATAATGAATTCTTTGTCCTTAGCTCTTCAAACGCACACATGTCTAAATATCTTTAACAGGCTTCACAGCTGTAGTATTTAAATAACGAAACAATACACGGAAAATCAAGGACGAAATGAGATAAATTATCTTTATCACAAACCTTGTGTTCGTGTTGCATTCGAAAACTCATCAAAGCACGTGACCAATCCGCTATTCAGAGGCTATGGATCAAAATACGAATTCTTACACACCTGAAAATAATGATGCGTGTCAGCTATATGGAGCGCTTCGGAATTTTGGGTTTTGTACCTCTATCATCAAGTACCTATCTACCAAGAGGCGGAATTCATATTTATATACATTTATACTAAAGCTACACCTTCTGACATAGCTCTAACTCTAGTTCCGCACCATGAGAAATAAGATTATTATGTTTTCGTATAAACAGATTTTTGACACCCCAGCTCTGTGCCGCCCGAAGCAAGTCATTAACGCCTAGAAAACACCCCCTGAGTTCAGAAATCCTGAATTATTCATCACTTTTCTCATTAATCACACTTTAGCTTTGTACCTTCCATCCAGGGGTTCAGGAAACCCCAAACCAATAGCGGTTTGATGCCTCTCTCGAAAATATATATTATTCTGCGCCGGGTCTACGAGACCTACTTACATGATTTAACTGTCGAGATATTTGATAGTTATAAAAAGATAATGAACTTGGCAGTTGATTTACTGGCCCGGAAAAGTTAAGGTAACACGGAAAGCGGTTGCTGGGTGTATTTCTGTAACAACCTTGAGACAGTGAGTTTCTACGCTTTGATCAGTGAGATTAAAATCGATAAATTATTTTTTCTTCTCAATTTTACACAAAAATAATCAAGTGGGTTGAATTATTAATGAATAATACATAATATCAACTGAATTATGGGTATTACGAAGAAATGTATCAATTATGATTATGTTTTATGTCACTTCAATGTCTTAAAATTATCAAAATATATAATAATTACTGATTTAACTTGTTTGTACAAAATTATCAATTCAATTATTGACAGACCCGAATTATTGTAATTGTAGTATTGAACAAAGAGCCAATATTTACAATATTATTATGACAACCCCATTACTGGAACACATTTGTATGCTCCATTCCAGAGTATACAGAATGTGGGTAATAATTATAAAGGTGTTGTTGACATATTTAACACGTTAATAACAAAGTATAAACATACAGTGTTAAAATTTATTTCGGCAAGTAGAACAACTAGTCGAATCGAATGTTCCAAGCAGAGCTGGGTTCTGCTTGGAACTGTTTCATATATTATTATGAAAATTAGATTATAATTTTTTCCTAACTTACTGCCTACGAAGGTATTGTTAAAAATTACTCTATGAATTAAGTGTTGATTATTAAATTCATCAACTAATTAAAAAAATCTACTTTGTTTACACCACTTTATAAATACTCGTATACATAAACATCTACATGTTTCGACAGCAATGATGCCATCATCAGGAATATATGAATAATAGAAAATAATTTCTGGTTTAAATAAATGATAAAAATTAGAACACAGTAATAATAGACAAATTATAAAATTCTATTAATTCAAATTCTGTTTCTAAATTATTGTGTAATATTATTTATCATTTATAATATACGAGTGTAGTATATTTACGCACATTCCAGTGTGGAAGATACTCTAAGTATCGCCCTGGTGAAAGACCACCATTCAGAATTGAAACGTTGATTGAAATGGCTTTTAGCCCTGTTTGGTGACCCGATCTGAATAGCCAGATATTCCCCCACCTTCCTCTTCCCCTTCTCCTTCCCCTCCACAATAACTTCAGCCTCGCAACATTCCCTAGTTGGGAATGCCATAGTCTCACTGGCTCCAGACGGTTGGGAGCAGTTGGGACTCTTGTGCTGTATTCAAGTAAAAAAAAATACTTGAAATTATTTTTAGTATTCATATAGTCCTGATGATGATAGCATTGCTCTGAAAACATGTAGATATTTATGTGTAATTATAAAGTGGTATAAAGAAAGTATATTTTTTTAAATTAATTAATTGATAATGACGCTACAAAGTGAATACCAATCGTTTGAAGAAATTATAAAATTTATCGTTATAATTTCCCCATTAAATGTTAACTTTTTTTACTTGGTTATTTATAATTTTTCCATGCCGTTGTTTATATTATACATATATGTGTAACTTTTTTGTTTTCTTTGATATATTTTTATTTGAATTTATATTTACATGGCTACATTGCTATACTGCTGTCGTAAGTGAAAAACACAGTATATAACATATGCGTATCGTACTGATAATATATTTTTTAATGTATAAAGCCCAATTTGTATGTAAATAAATAAATTATAATTATTTATTATTATATTTTCTTGTATTCAGTAGAAAGAAGTGAAATGTGTATTAACACAATAACATTTCATATAAAAAAAACTAGCTGATGTGTGCATATGTTTCACTTGTCATTAGGGTGCCATAATGGATTTGACAGTGAAAGTAACTATCTCCAAATAAAGACATTCATTCATTTGAATATTTTACTTCATTCTGAACGTTTATTTTTTCAAAATATAAATAGATCATAAAGTTCTTATGTAGATTTAAATATATTATCTAATATTTTCAAAATGGAAAACACGAGTAGGTACTCGTGTTTTCCATTTTGAAAATTTTCTCTACCCAAAAAAAACCTTCTTCTTTTGAATATGCAATCCGTGGCTAACCGAAGTGTTATATCTATGGGCTAACCTAAATAAAACATGGCGGGTTCAATGTTTTTCATATTAATTTTAAAACGTTAAAGCAACAGTTCTACATATTGGATTTCATTTACTACTACTTTCTAAACTTTCCCGGCACTAATAAAAACAAACTGTGCTATTTTCAGTGAAACCGGTCCAGTGATTTTCGAGAACATCGAGGACAAACAAACAATTTACATTGATTTTTATATGTATAGATACATTCTATGCAAAACATTTTCTATCCGTTGCAGTAATTGCTAGTCCTAATATATCTATACGAATATGTACTTTTCTAAATTTAACAAATTCATGTGATATTTTTATTTATAAATATTATTGTATTTCGTAATATTTTTATCGTAATCTTCAAGGAAAGCTTACATAACTGTAAAATAACCTCTAAAATAGGTGAGGTGAATCAGGGTAAGTGTGTTATAAAAATTATTAACTGTTTCAGAGAGAACCTACAATACACAGGATTATCATATCGCTACGGTTTTTTACTTCGTGGCAGA
This sequence comes from Halesus radiatus, assembly GCA_022606495.2. Lineage (NCBI taxonomy): Eukaryota > Metazoa > Arthropoda > Insecta > Trichoptera > Limnephilidae > Halesus > Halesus radiatus. The sequence goes on along the minus strand of JAHDVE020009691.1, from coordinate 4,719 downwards.
AGATGGTCATTGATGGAAGTTCAACATTTTGCTCTTATGAAAAGTAGATACACCTAGATACTCTTCCTTTCTATATGCTCTTACCCCGATTCATCTAACTGCTTATTCACAGTTTAAGTAAGCTACAAACGATATCACAGGTGGAATAAATAGCCTTTTTCTTCTTTAATTGTTAGTTTAACTGGGGTTTTTTTATAAATATTACGATATTTTTTCAGAAATTTTGTTTTGTTTTACTTCTGAAACATGTTGATATTTATATATTAAATAGCGGTTTAAACAGAATATTACTTATTCGTTTTACTGGAAATTAATTTCCGTACAAAGTAGTAAATATTTCTCAGTTCGTTTTCAAATGAATTTGAACAAGGCCTTCCTTTTATGAGGTTATGTTTTCCAGATGTATTTGTACAGAATTCTGACAGTATCAAATATGAAAGGAGCTTCAATTTGGTTTCAGACTTAAGTCAAATATCTGAACCCAGGAAGCGTACGGGTGCAAGGTCTAATAATCGTTCTCATTACTCATAATTCATTACTGAGATACTACAGCGCTATAGAAATGTTCCCGGAGGGACGAGAGCACTCTTTCAGGGCACTTCTCATAAAAACAAAAATAAATAAAATACTTCTCATCCGTACTAGATATTAACTAAACCTTTAATTTAAAAAAAAATATCATTCAGTTTGAATGGATATTTCGGCCACAAATTAAAAAGTAATTTATGAAGGAAACAGAAAGTGCAGCCGTTCCCCTTAATTAATATTTTTTATATTATTTTATTTTACAATTTTTTTAAATTTTACTGCATGCCTTCTGAAACAGTGCACCATTTTTATTAAAATTGCTCAAAACAAGTTCTCATTTTTTAGTCAAGACGTACGATAGTACAATGAATAACGATGCGTCGTTCTAGCACGAAATAAATAATTGAATAAAAAAAGTCAGCTGTCAAAAATATGCGAAATAATCGCACGATGTAAGAAGCTTAATGTATATTCGTATATACGGCACAACATGTGCCATTAACATACAAGTACGATAAAATTTAATACAACAATCACAAAAAAAAAATAAGCTTAACAAATAATATAAGGAAAGTAAAAATGTATGAAAATGTATAGAGTAGTTATCTATAAAAAATGCATAAACTTAAAATAAGCAAAATGTATGGAAAAGTATAAAAATTTAATATTATTTTGATGAATGGAGGTAACTAACTAACTAACTAACTAACTAACTAACCATCAAGCCATTTCCCCGCAGGGGTAGGCAGAGAGGACGGACCGCCAAACAACTCGATCTTGGCATACACTTCTTGCTTCATTCATATTCATACAACGCCTCATACATTCTCTTCTGTTATTCCGACTTCTGACATGACTCGAGTATTTGATTCACTTGATTGTGCCATGTCTTCCTCGGGCGTCCCCGGTTTCTTCTTCCATTCACATTCGCGTCATATATTCTCCTTGTATGTTATCGATAAAATGACGGAAGTAATATATAATGTTCCGGTAAGACAAAAATCCTGAGTTCGATTCCCAGATGCGAGCGTTACCCTTTTTGTGTTTTTTTCTGTTTCGTATTTCATTAAATATGTTAATATTTTTTTAATGATTAAATATTATAATGAGGTTTGTATGCTTTAATGAGTTATACTAATAAATTGAAAACACTCTTATTTTTAACAGTGTTATTTCAAACAAAAAATAGTTTTTGGCTCTCCTAAACGTTTTTCGTTTTGGACTTGCATCCGTATGCCTCTCGGACATAAATATTAAGCATGCATTCAAGCTGCCTTTAATGAATTTGTATGTAGCAATTTAATTAATATTACTTTCATTTTTATAAACAATAATTATTAGCCTGAAACACTCATCCAAATTGAAAAAAAAAAAACCTTTCCGAGCAAAGATAAATGTCGCCGACAGGACTCGAACCTGCACCCTTCTGATGTCCGGTCAGATGCTCTACCGTTGAGCTACAATAAAAATAATTGTTATAAAAATAATTGTTACCCTTTGCGCTATGCACAAAAATCTTGTCTTAAGTTTTTAAGAACTTTAGTTTATCAATTAATAAATATTACTTTCATTTAGTTTACCCTTGCATTCAATCGTACCTCCAATTAAATCAAAGACTCGCGTCAGTTGAAGGGGTCGTATGCTATTTTATATGATGGTACTGAATGCTCTCAATATCGCCCTGGCGATATCTCAACATTTAGAACTGAGACGCTGGCTGCTTGAAATGGTTTTAGTCGAGTTCTGTGACCAGATCTGAAGAGCGAGGTACTTTATAATCTTCCTCAGAACTTCCCGGAGCTTGTGGAAATAAGGTATTCCCGATTTGGTGAATGTTCTGCGACTGAAATGAGTATGGGAGGAATGAGATAAACGATAATTGGAAATATTAGCCTATTCAGATCAGTTTATTAATAAAAAAAATTACATTCACTCCTCACAGGAGGCTCTGATCAAAATCATTTTCCTTGGGGTCTATTTCATCCTGGAAGATGCATTGGGGAGGGACTTTTTAAGGAAAAAAAAGGAAAATGTATGAGGGCTGATATTAATATTTCGGGCTTTTAGTAATTTCATTAATTAGGTTAATTTAATTGCATTATTATGCTACAAATCACTCAGTAATAATATTCAAAGGCAATACTTACGATAATATTTAATTTTTTGTTAAAAGTACCCAAATATCGATGATTTCAAAGAATATCGTTCGCTGAATGACAGCCGTCATCCGAGAGAACCTAACCGCAGATAATTAAAAATCTTCAACCCTTAGGATAGGGATAATGCCTTATCCTTAAGAGGAACGGCTGTTCTGCCTGTTTCATACAAAACTTAATTTTGGATTTGAAGGAAAAATATCCACCTAAACTGATTGATATATTTTTTTAAATTAAAGGTTCAGTAAATATCTAGTACGGATGAGATGTAATTTATTTATTTTTGTTTTAATTTATGAACTATAGGCCATGAAAAAAATATGTTTTTCATAAATTTAGATACAAATTAGAATAAGATTATATTAGAATAGGATTAATCGTATTTTTTTTTTTTAATTATATTTTTTGCTTTGTAAATATGATTACGTAAATAAAAATACAAAAACAAAGCATTTAAAAAAAGAAACTTTTTTCGGATCCATATTTTAAATTATGTACCGCATATTTATGTTCCGACATCAATTGAACGATTTTCATTTAATTTAAAGTTCATCATAATGCTTATATTAATATTAAAAAAACAGACTGGATAAAACTTGTTTTAAATCACCGTTAGCCCCCATATAATTGTTAAAGATGCCTCTTAAATCCCCAAAAATCAATTCCTTTAATGGCCTATATTTCATATTTTAAAACAATAATGAATAAATTACTTCCAATCCGTAGTAGATATTTGATGAAAAAAAACATCATCAGGTTTGTCAATGTTTCATTAGGTGCGTATTTTTGTATCAAATCCAAAATTTAGTTTTGTATGAAACAGGCCGCGCAGTTTTTTTCATAATATTTCTTTTAATTTCTGTTTTGCAAACTGTTCTGTTTTATCATGGGACCAGTTCAAGTAATACCTATCACGTACATTATTACGTTGGCCATGGTGGGTTGCCGTACATAGTATTAAAAATATATATTTGGAAAAACAATTCGCATCGTCAGGAGCCAAGACGTTTGTCACCTTGTAATTGAGATAATCAAATATTTATTTATTATAAAGCAATTACAACTAAAAAACTAGTTTTTACTTGAACAGCCGACCCCTCTCTGTGATTTGGAGCCCAAATATTTACCCAAACTACACCCAAAGTGTACATAAAAAAAAAATGAATAAGGAATTCTTGACGAAATACTTTGATTGCAGCTCGTGTAAATAAATACCTAAGTCAGAGGGACTATTTTTTTAGCGAATCTCAGTAAATCGTATTTTTTAAAGACCTTTACAAATGAACTACTTTAAGCTTTACACCGCAACTCCTTTTCAAGGACGAAAGGCTGTAGGGCTGTAAACATAAAACCGTAAAGTATATAACGTCTGCTTCGCAGCATCTTTTCATACGTTTCGTTGAAAGATTCACTTGGCCTTCTAATTAATTACTTTACGTAGGTACTTGGAAAAATACCTGAGAATTCGCTGAAAATAAATAAAAAAAGAAGCATCGCGAGTAGTTGACGGTCTTTTAGTAATTGGAAATTCACTTTATTTTATCAACTTTTCGGTCTAGGAATTTTTATTTGAGGCACTTATTCTTTGTTTCATCTTGCGAAGGAACTCTACAATAAATAAAGATTTTTTTTGGTGATATTTAACAGATCTTGAACTTAATGTTTTTTTGTGAGTTGTGGGTGTACCTAATCTATACACAAATCATACTGCCCTTGTCTGGAGTCAATTGTGCTGCCTTCACAAATTAGACATTTTTGAGACGGGGTTAACGTAGATTCAAGTAAATTGAGTGGAAGGGAAATAGAGGTGAAATAAAGGTTCTTGGTTTTACCGTATGGAATTGGACCAGTATCTATCTACGGGAAAAAGGAAAAAATATTTTTTAAATGGTTGTAACTTCAAAATGATTCTATGAACAAGTATACCCACGTAGTTGAAGCCCTTTTTATTGAACATAAATCATCGACATGCTGAAAAATATGATTAAATTATATACTAGATGAAGAACCCGGGGTTATGAATGGTTTGGTATAT